>APFE031004630.1:143392-164237 GCA_000404065.3 Pinus taeda | reverse complement strand
ATATAAATAAGAATAAACAGAAAAATAGTAAAAATAAATAAAGCTATCAAAAAGTAAAAACAAAAGAAATAAAACAAGAAAGCAGTAAAAATCAGTAAAGCTATCAAAAAGTAAAAACAAAAGAATAAAACAAGAAAACAGTAAAGTTGCATGTTGACACATGGAGTGTGTGCATGTGGTTCTCCTTCCAATGTTTGCTCTATTTAATAGATGGGGAGGAAGATGAGAGGCGTTCCATCATTCCATGTTTCCATCATCCATTCTCTCGGAGAATAGTGCTAGGAGACAAAGGATACCCTAGCAGTAGTACGTTGATTGAGGGCTCATGAGTGGCCAATTGTAGCAAGATTTTGTGCAATTGAGCCTATGGTTGGGTGGAGAGTCGTCCCCAAGACTTTGTTGCAGTTAGCAGAATTCAACCAGCGTTTAACTAACATTCCACAGGTAAGTTGTCTTTACTCACATTTTTTTGAAATTTAATGTTAATTAATTGATAAATTGCATGTTGATTATAAATCGCTTGATTGATCTAATTAATTACGTGTTGTTATTTCGGGGCTGTTACAGATTATGACAATGGCCATTGCCATACTCCCAAGTATGTTAAACTGAGTGACTAATAAGCATGGAATTATGTTTGAACCCCAAACAAAGTAGATTAAATAAGGTTCAATATATATCTACACGATGCATGGATTTATTTGATTTTGTAAATTAGTTACAACAATGGTTATACTTCTAAATTTGAAGAGTATGAGCTAGTATAAGAGATTTGTGGAGGAATTAGGTGATGTACATGCCTTAGGATCCAACAATCCTTCCATGGGTATGCATGCTTTTCTCATATGTATACTATTTATAACTATTTTTGTGGCTTTTGTGGCCTATCTATTATGATACGAGCCCGCTTTTTGCATTTTCAAGTGCATTTTCTCCTCGACTAAGAGGATTTAAGCTTGTGCAATAGGAATCCATGGGATTTTGAATCTGGATACATGATAAAAGTGATTCCTCCTTGCTGGTTGGATTGATCTTAAATTCAGGGGAAATGTGGTGAACCTAGGTTGTGATGTAGGTAGTCACTAGCATTTTTTATTCATTGCAATTCTCTCTCACACAAATATACAATTTGATAACAACTTCCTTTATATGTCAATTGGGTGACCTAGCAGAGTTTGTTGCTGAAGTATTTCATGATTTGTGATCCGTAAATTGTTGTGGATATTCCACTGGATAGTTCTTTATAATAGATATGATAATAATATATTAAAATTCCAAATTTCTACACTGTTACAGTTTTATTAAACTCTAGATCTATAAATTTAACTATAATTAGTGCATGCATGAGAATGGACATTATGTAGAAAAGTAGAGAATGACTAATAAGATCACACACACATAAGACATAATATATGCTTTGGGAAACCCTTTCGGGAGAAAACCCAGTTGGAAGGTGAGGTCGCTTCACTCTCTTTCTTTGTCTCAACTATGGGTGCAGGTACAAAGAAGTAAGGCCTATGGACCGTGGGATGCTACAGTGCACAAATCCTCCCTATGTGCTCTATCTTCTATCCCTCTTGGTTATCTTTACTCAACTATGGAAAAAAATTCTCTTGGAAGAATGGAATGCCTCTTCTTGCTAGTGGCCCAGTTATAACACATCCTGATAGCCTACTAGTGGTTAATTTTGAATACATCAACTCTTAACTAGAGTTACAATATAGAATTTTATAGTATTTTACATCATAAACACTTGGCTAGCCCCTTTTCCATGAATAATGGGGGTTGATGTGGCATCCTCCTGAATTATAGGTGTGAAAACAAGAAGGTCAACTCCTCAATGGCATAACTCATGCACACGAACTCCGATTGACACGTTGCTTGTGTCCTTGGAAATCTATCTATGTGTTGAACAACATGAAAATATGTCACACTAAAGAGACAAAGTTTTACCCCCAAAAAATGTCATTTGATGCCTCAAAAATCTCTCGTAAGGTTTCAGACTTCGTTTCACCAAACTAGGTCCCGCTGGTAGAAATAGTCTCGTGAACTTATTCTCCAGTTTTTCCACTGCAAATGCATCAATATGGATGAAAAATAATATAATGATCCAATCTAGATCAATTTGCATGAAGAAGTCATGGCAACTGCTACAAGAGGACATGGACTCATGGTACGTGTACACCAACTTGAAGTTGAATTTCCTTCAATTGAGAAGGTTATGATGTCTGAAACTAATTAACTTCGTTTTGCATATACAATTGGTTAACTATTTACTGGATACATGAAAATAAACTCATGTAACATACTAGTGGATCCATTCTTGTTTAGATATTTATTATCAAGTTGAAACTACAAGGAGATAATAACAACTTGACCTTGCCATGGTGACGAGATTATTTTCTTGCTTATCTAATGGTGCCTTGCTAAGATGGCTTTCAAGGAACTACATTTTTCTAGGTGTTTTTATCTTGTATGACATTATTGTTTATGCATTCTTGTCACTAGTGAAATATTTAGATTACATAGTAGTTAATATGTAGAATATTTGTTGGGCATGTAGACACATGATTTTCTTGGTAAAAGTGGCAGCGAAAATGTTGTATCGTGAATGAAGATATCATAGTCTAATGCTAATAGTGATTAGTCATCATGATTGTAGGTTTTAGATATCATAAAAAAAATGTAGAAGTATACAAAAAAATGCCATATTAAATTATTATGTTGATTTCTGAGTTTGAGTGTTAAGATCAAAATATAGTAATTATATACCAAATATCCTTAAAACTTCATTGTTCATTAATAAACAAATTATAAATTTTAGAGCATGCATCTTTTATGTGTTCTTATAAAGCCTGGAATTGTGATAGATTTGTGTTGCCTGTGTGGTATGGTTCCCAGTGATCTTGTATAGGAGGTTGCATCCTTGCATTTATATTAGAGGGGCCTAAACATATAATTTAATATTATAATTAACGACTATCTATTGCCATTAACTAGATTGCTTCATTGGTCATGTTAAGCTCACAATTTATATTAATGGACTGAGCCCTTGTAAGGGCACTAATAACATTATCTAGGATTTTATTCTCCTAATATTGCCAATGTCCTGTGGCAGTTTATATGCATGAGTAAAAACATGTTCACATGGATTTAATGCCTGAAAAATACTTGTGTTTATTTAGACTCAATGAAGGTTCCAGATTGGAGGAGAAATCGATGGTGTGCTAATACGATTGAGATTTCAATGGTTGCATAATATGTCCATTTATAATATTGCTTTGTATTAGAGTAGATATTGTCTCTAGCATAAAGCAATAATCAAATAACATAATTTGGTTGATATGTTATGCCCTCTAGTGTTCATTTCAACAACTTGCACTTATATCAACTTTGATAACATGATTATTGTTCAAGAGGGTGTGAAGGGATTTCCAGATGACTAGAAAAGGTTGCCAAGTATATTTGTAAGTGATATTCTACGGACATGGCATGCAATTGTATAATGCTAGTTTATGTACAACCTTGCCAATCTGTGAAGCAACTGGTGATTATCGTATTGGAAAAAACATGCCAACAAACATGTGAAAAAAAAGAGTAAGTAGAATATGATATGACAACCAAGTAGGTTGATTGAGTATATAAAAATGATGGACGACAAAATGGTAAAAAGGGAGTTTTATTAACCCTAATTTTATTCATACATGTGCTTATATGATTATGTTGATATGAAGATGCCATTTTGATTGAAAAGTTTTTTCAAGAGTCATTCTTGTGGAAGAATGATGGGGAAACATAGTACAATGAGGAAAAAGACACACAAGTGGAGTGAGTGCTCTGGACTCTTATCATGCATTAAGTGAAGCTCGAACAGAGTTCAAGAGTCCTATATTGATTTGGGGGTAGAGGTATAAGCCTCTGGATTCCCTTATCCTTCATGTGTACATGCATGTGTCGTACTTGTGTATACATTGAACCGTGTCATATGTGTGTTTATGTTATGTGTATGGGGCATCATGTTATGTATATGTGGTTTAGTGCCGCGCGTATATGTATATGTCTTTGTTACTTGTCTGGGCCCATAAACTATATATTCTTTCTGAGTGGAGGCGGGATAGCCTCTGGATCCCAAATATTTATGCCAACATAACACTACTTGGGTTGGTAGTGACTACCTAGTTTGGTAATGCCCGTAGTTGCAAATGGGATTTTTGGGTGGAGGTGAGCCTCTAGATTCCATTGTTGCTTTGGAAACCTATCCAACATGACTGTGGGGTGGGTACCTGGGCAGTTAGCCTGGAGGGTATCTTGGGCCCTAGAGCAACATGATTGTGATCCAACATGATTGTGGGGTGCGTACCTAGGAAGTTAGCCTAGAGCATATATGGAGCCCTAGAGCAGCATGAATATGATTCAACATGATTGTGGGGTGGGTACCTAGGTAGTTAGCATGGAGGATACTTGGAGCCTGGGAGGAACATGACTATTGAGTTGTTACATGGAAAAATAGTCTGGAGGGTACTTAGAGCATTGGAGTAACCACTTTGGATCAACATCTTGATCATGGAGGACTTGTTATTGTCCAGGTGCTTTCCAAGATAGGTAACCAACCCTGTGTGCATACAAGAAGAAGTCATCAAATCAAGATAAGTATTAATTCTATAATGCTCTTCTATATTTTTAAACTATGAGCAAGATTTATGTTAATTTGGATTATTGAGCTAACCTGGTGATATGTTCTAATCTATGATGACTCTATTTATGCACTAACCTAGTTGTTGTAGAAACTCTAGAAAAATTCCAAGTTCACTACAAGGAAAAATTAATAAACTTCATTCATGATCTACCTGCAACTATCAGTTTGGCATATGAATTCTAGAGTTTGTTACAATTAGAAGTAAATCTAGCCAACAATTGTTTATAAGGAAAACAATTCACACAAAGTGCGCTAGAACCCAAGGAATACCTTTGGGCACGTGACACATACACTACATAAAACTATGAAATATATTAACAAAACTGTCTCGGGAGGGGGAGTGGGGGGTGGGCAGCTCATTTGGTTAATCCGAGAAAAATGAAATCGTTGAAACTTGAAATACCCAGGTTAAAATCCCCCCTGTTGTGACCCAGGCTACGAGGAGGAAGACATATCGTAGCCCTCGAGAGATTTACTAGTAGTAATGTGTCAGGTAGGCTGTTGGGTTCCTCTAGGTCACTTGGATATTGAGGGCGTTATTTGAATACACAATCGGGCTAACCCTAACTAACCAAGAAGCCAAATTTAAATAGTAGAAAGGGAAGGAAGTTAGATGAGAAGGGCAGAGGGAGAAAGAATTTAAATAAGGAGCGTAGGACGCATTGACAGTGGAATCAGATGCACTATGACATGAAGAAGGATGGGTTAACTAGTTTCACTACAAGGGGCCTTGCGTTGAAGGTTAGTCCATATACTTTACCTGTAACCTATGTCACACAGATTAATTCTCTCTCTATTTTTGCATGCATAGGCGGGATAGGTGTAGACTAGGCTTGACAGAGAGTACTTCCGCAATTTGTAACATCAAGTTATACTCTATGTTACCCTGACTCTGTATGCACTCAAAACTAGTTATCATTGGTATTAATTTATTTTGTTTGCTTTAGGAGGCATGATTGTAAAATATGCTTTGTTAGTGTTGCAATGTCCCAAATCCCTCTCTCTATCTTTAATTTGATGATGGTTATTGACAAATTGATACTAAACAAATTTCTATGTATGTGGGCTTAATGAATTTAGTGAGGGGTTGGTTGGGGAAACTACTATTTTCCATGGTGTTGATTTCCTTGTTGGGAATATTGGAATGGGGCATCTGTAGCATTCCTAGATTTAGAAATCCAATTGGTGAAATATAAGTTAGTTTTATGTGCACTCAAATTTGATATTAATGCATTGCTTTGTTCTCTTATAAAGGCATCATTGTAATACAAAACCGTAGAGATAGACAAATGTATAACTTACTCTGGGATACTAGGCTATTGTTATGTGTATGGAGACAGATTGCCTGGTTTCCATGTATTATATCTATTGAAGGGAATGCTTAATTCCCCAGCGACTGCAACTCCTAGCTTGGTGTTGCTTAGTTTATGATCAATAGATTTTTAGACCCGAAACTAATTGAGAGTGGAGGCCTTACCTCTGGAACCCCTTCTTGGCTAGTGGGTGGAGGCCTTTGGCTGCGCTGAATTATCCTCCGTTGATGAGTACATAGACCTCAATAGACTCTAAATTCCTTGTGTAGGGTGGAGTTACTGCTGCAGTCAACTGAAGGGTGGAGGGTTTTGCCTCTAGATCCCCTTAATGACTGATGGGTAGAGTAACTCTACCTTTGGAATCCATGTGTCAACCTATAAACAATAGAAGGGAGGAGATAATAGTGGATTATCTGGAATACCTAGAGGTCTAGTCATTGGGACAACCTTCATGAGCTATTGGGTGACGATTGTAATAACAATTTGTCAATGGTTGGGAAGAGAATTTTGTTATTATGTCCTAGTGCCCATCCAAATATCCATAGTACTGAGTAGGGTATTTACTGGAATAACCAAACATGCCTGGATCATTCATGTGAATGCTAAGTTCCAGTTCTATGCATGACAAGTTGATGTAAGTTGATAGAACAATGTGTACAAATACAATAGCAGTCAATGTTGTCCATGGCTTCTTGTTGTTAGTAATTGTTTAGCTCATGCCATCATCGAGTTTGAGTACTTTTCTTTCATGTATAACTTCTATCATTTCAATATTTTTCCATGCAAATTATTGAATTTCGTAATATCATATATTCCCCGCTATGAAGCATGATTGATTTGGTAGTTGGTTTAATATCTGAATGAATTAAATCTTGTAGAATTATCAAGAGAGCAGTATGTTATCAACCCACCTAATAGTTTATGTTCTAGAACAACTATGTTATCTTTCTTGTATTTACAAACTAAAAAGATTCTTTGACGCCACACAAACAAAAGTTTTAATAAAGATCTTCTGTTACTGCATCATTCAAATACTTTATATGAGAGGCACATATACATCCAATGGTAACATTTGTCAGGGAATAATGTCATCGATGTAGAATGATGCCAACAATTTCCATAACATTTCTATTTATTGTATTCATCCTGAGTAACAAGTAGAAAGAACTCTACAACCAAAATATAATAGTGACAAACATGTATCAAATATTTTTATGCTCAAACAAAAGAAAATGTTACTTCCTGTTTGAAATACAAGAAGCCTTGCAATTATAGGAAGGGAAATACCTTCCGATGCAATTTCTATAAGGCTTTGAGATAACCATTACATGAGTCCAATGAAGGTTTCAATGCTCGATATGAGCATTTAATGTATGATAATTTGAATGTTGATAGCTTCTATATCAAAATTTACATATCTCAACGTTAAACAATATATGTCAAAATAACTTAACATCTGGTAGGAAAAGATAGAAATTAAGTACAACAAATTTACTTATTTTGTTAATGAGCATAAACACAAATTGGTATCTTTAAGGGGCGTTTGTAATTGCTTGATAAGTTATGATATGTTCAGCGTAGTCAAGCAAATTTGTTTATATCCTGCGAATTTTGATGCTTTGTTAAGTATCCAGTAAGTTACTTTATGGAATTTCTTTAATTCCTTTGATTTACTTGAAGCAACTAGTTTGACTATTTGAGGTAGCTAATTTAATTTAATTAGCACATGTCCAAGTCTTTGGAATCATCACAACACAAGTAGTATGAGGAGAGTTCATACTAGAAATTGTTCTTTCAAATCTTTAAGCTTTGCTGTTAGCCAAATTACAAATAAGAGAATTTAGCAATATATATATTATAATTGCTACCTAAAATGCTTAGCTAAACTACCCAGTGTGTTCGAGTGCAACTAGAGCTAATATTATTTATTTCACCTTAGAGGTTGGACGCCATTCTATCATTTGTTCGACTCACTTATACATGTTAGGTTTCTGCTAAAAATGCCCTGATATGTTTTATTGTCATTGTTTTCTTATTCTAACTTAGAAGGGTAACATGGTGTGATTTATTCTCCAAGGTAGGTAACATCAGTCACTCAAACGCTATATGGGAAAGTATAACCTTGAAAGCCTCTACACACCATAGTGGAGTAAATGGTATAAAACCCTAATTATATAGAATGAAAATCAAAGCAAAATACACATCTTGAGTAGACATTAAAGGCGAATGACATTAGAAAAAGTTTTTGGCTAATCAATTAGAGTATGGTTGGTTTAATAACCACCTCTAGTTAGAAGATTAGATAGGGTGTGTGTTACAGGATGACACTTGTAGGTTAGTCTATTACTTTCTTTTGATATATGTATTGTAAATATACAATAATTTTAGGAGTTTTCTAGAATATTTTCAAGCATAATCAATTTAGGAATAGAGTAGGAAGGAAGCTTAGAAGAAGCAAAGATGTTTTTTGAACTGGATAAAAGTTAGAATTAGAAGAATCTAATGAATATGTAAAATGACCTGGCCTTGAAACCAATTTTTAAAACAGTCCAATGAATATGTAAAATTACCTGGCTTTAAACCAATTTTTTATAAACATGACCTGACCTTGAAACCAATTTTTTATGAACACAAGTCATAATCGTTTCGTTGAAACATCAATATTGTTTTTAAATGTTATATATCAACTCAATATTAAGAATGTAATAAATTATACATCCTTTACAATGAAAAGTGAATATATATATTTTTAATTTAAATTACTTTGTTTTTCTTTATATAATTTTGATATACAACTATGTTTTTAAGTATTGAGGGCCTTCCGTAGTGCATTATATTAGATTTATTTTTTGGGATTCAACTGCGTTAAGAAAGTCATTCATCTATGACCATTTCCATGAGACATAGTCGTAACTGACTATTTCTCATGATTTTTGAATAGTCCGCTTAGCACTCATTGCATCGGGTGATGCTCACAGGGGTGAAGAAGTGGGATTGAAACTAGTGAAATGAATCACATAGCATCAATCATCACTTTTGGGGCTTGCACTTGGTAACCAGGACTTCCCGGGAGGTCACCTATCCTAGATCGCCTCTGGCTCAAGCGCGCTTAACTGTGGAGTTTTCCCCACAATCAAGTCCACTTAGCTTGATACCCCATTTGCAAAACCTTAGCAAGTATTGTGCCTCATGAACCATTCAAGTAGAGCTCCCTTCACTCTTATGTATTTAAGTATTGAGGGCCTTCTGCAGTGCATTATATTAGATTTATTTTTTGGGATTCATCTGCGTTAAGAAATCCATTCATCTATGACCATTTCCATGAGAGGTAGCATTATATTAGATTTATTTTTTGGGATTCATCTGCGTTAAGAAAGTCATTCATCTATGACCATTTCCATGAGAGGTAGTCGTAACTGACTAATTTCTCATGATTTTTGAATAGTCCACTTAGCACTCATTGCATTGGGTAATGCTCACAGGGGTGAAGAAGTGGGATTGAAACTAGCGAAATGAATCACATAGCGTCAATCATCACTTCCGAGGCTTGTGCCCGGTAACTAGGACTTCTCGAGAGGTCACCCATCCCAGATCGCCTTTGGCTCAAGCGCACTTAACTGTGGAGTTTTCCCCACAATCAAGCCCACTTAGCTTGCTATCACATTTGCAAAACCTTAGCAAGTATTGTGCCTCATGAACCATTCAAGTAGAGCTCCCTTCACTCTTATGTATTTAAGTATTGAGGGCCTTCCGCAGTGCATTATATTAGATTTATTTTTTGGGATTCAACTACGTTAAGAAAGTCATTCATCTATGACCATTTTCATGAGAGGTAGTCGTAACTGACTAATTTCTCATGATTTTTGAATAGTCCACATAACACTCATTGCATCGGGTGATGTTCATAGGGGTGAAGAAGTGTGATTGAAACTAGCGAAATGAATCACATAGCGTCAATCATCACTTTTGGGGCTTGCACCCGGTAACCAGGACTTCCTGGGAGGTCACCCATCCTAGATCACCTCTGGCTCAAGCGCGCTTAACTGTGGAGTTTTCCCCACAATCAAGCCCACTTATCTTGCTACCCCATTTGCAAAACCTTAGCAAGTATTGTGCATCATGAACCATTCAAGTAGAGCTCCCTTCACTCTTATGTATTTAATTATTGAGGACCTTCCGCAGTGCATTATATTAGATTTATTTTTTGGGATTCAACTACGTTAAGAAAGTCATTAATCTATGACCATATCCATGAGAGTTAGTCGTAACTGAATAATTTCTCATGATTTTTGAATAGTCCTTTTAGCACTCATTGCATCGGGTGATGCTCACAGCGGTGAAGAAGTGGGATTGAAACTAGTGAAATGAATCACATAGCGTCAATCATCACTTTCGGGGCTTGCACCCGGTAACCAGGACTTTCCGGGAGGTCACCCATCCTAGATCGCCTTTGGCTTAGGCCCGGGAAGTCCTGGTTACCGGGTGTAAGCCCCGGAAGTGATGATTAGCGTTATGTGATTCATTTCACTAGTTTCAATCCCACTTCTTCACCCCTATGAGCATCACTTGATGCAATGAGTGCTAAGTGGACTATTTAAAAATCATGAGAAATTAGTGAGTTACGACTACCTCTCATGGAAATTGTCATAGATGAATGACTTCCTTAATGCAGTTGAATCCCAAAAAATAAATCTAATAAAACTGTGTTATTTAATATGAACAATAAAATATGTTATTTATGAAAAATAGTAAAATGTTTTTTTTATTATTAGTATATTTTTTATTTTAACTATTACATGCCAACTAAATATAGAATGAATTACATATCATATAATATGAATTATATTATTTTTATATGGCATGTTTAAGCTCCATGTCAGGTAGTGAAGGAATTACATACGTCTTTAGTATTTAAAAGTGATTTTTTTTCTTTAATTGATTTATTTTTATATAAAGCCGATGTAAAATTAAAGTATTTTATTTATGGTTATTATTACCGTTTTTTTAATTTGTTATTGTAAGTATTATTTTATTATTTTTAAATGTAACTTTCCATGGCAACATCTCCCTCATATTGTGTTGTAGACAACCTCTCGGCCTAATAAAGTAGATGTAAAACTAGCAATTGCACCATATATTGCAATGGAAACGCCGTAAGGCAATAGCATATAACATTAATTAATGTTTCTCTGACAATTTTTGAAAGGTAGAAAAATATCAAGAAAGGGCAAGGACCTTGCTACAATGAAAACCTACATCTTGCTACCTTAGAGTAGGACCAAGCTCTAATCCTTGAACTCTATTGGAAAATTTCAGTGAGCACAGAGTTTCTCCCATGTCATTTTCATGAGGACTAATTTGTACAAATAAAGTCTTTGTGCATCCTCCTGAGTGAACATGCATCATATTGGTGTTAGATGTTGTGCAAAGACTCTGAGACAAGACAATATCATACCATCTCTATATGAGCTCATTCCTTCTGCCATCAGCTGCCAAAACATGGCTCCACCTGCTCTTCTCACGCAAGCAGAAGCATATATACAGTGAAAACTTACATCTTGCTACCTCCGAGTAGGACAAAGCTCTAATCCTTGAACTCTATTGGAAAATTCCAGTGAGCACAGAGTTTCTCCCATGTCATTTTCATGGGGACTAATTTGTACAAATAAAGTCTTTGTGCATCCTCCTGAGTGAACATGCATCATAGTGATGTTAGATGTTGTGGAAGGACTCTGACACAAGACAATATCATACCATCTCTATACATTCCTTCTACCATCAGCGACCAAAACATGGCTCCTCCACCTGCTCTTCCCATGCTAGAAGAAGCATATATTTGTTTACAAACCATATCAAATAAATTGTCTCTCTAGTCGATGTTGAATCTTGGGTCTTTAAAGGATTTCCCAAAATCTACAAACAAAACTAGTTTCTTCAATATTCTGCTTCCATCTTCTAGATGGTTCTTTATCCAACCTAACCGAACAGGTAATAAATAAGGGAAAATTTCTCTTTATATTCAGACTGATGCCCTTCCAAACGAACTTGCTTTGTGTACAGACATATGCAGTGAATAATTAGGAATATGCTAATAAACCCCAATTATTCTCCAAAGCGATAAGAAAATAAGGGCAAACTCATTTCAGAAATTCTTAATGCTACCGTTCCATCTTCACTTAGATTGTGGTGGAAATAGGAAGCTTTCCCAAAGGGTTGCAGGAAGAAAATGAGACAACAATAAGAAATTCAGTTGAATTTGGAGGAGATGAATGTGATGGCAAGGCAAATCTGTTAAACTTAAATAATCAAATATGTTGAATAAATCTGCAACCATTGGAAAAGGAACATTTAATCCCATGAAGCCACTGATGTGTTGGGCTGAAGGTCCCTCACCAATTTGAAGAATATACGGCTCTCTAATGATATTTCTCAAAGGAAACCAAGAAAACAATGTTCTGACACCACAGGGCGTTTATTATTAGCTCCATATTTGCTAAAATTTGCATTTTATGTCTTACAAACGTTCTAAAGCTAAGTTGTCTTCTTGCATAGACGCAGACGAACAATTTGCAAATGATAAGGAGAATTAGGGATTTAAAAATATAAATTTGCATGCCTGCTAGTTCCTAAAGAATATCCCAATAACTCTAGCACATATAAAGAGAAAATTCTTTCTAGGAAAAGGAAAGGCAAATCTGTTAAACTTAAACGATCAAATATGTTGCATAAATCTGCCACCAACGACGTTGAAACAATACATTTACATTAGTCTCACGAAGAAGCATGAACCTGCCAAGTTCCAACACTAAAATATTTTTTAAAACATATATATGGAAATGTGTTCATCTCTTTATTGGATGCACTGTGCATTTGATATTCATAAGTTCTCTTCCTGGGTGCACTTACTCTTTCTTGGCACGCACTTGTGTTTGATTCTTGGTGACATGCTTGGTTTTTTCAACACATGGATATTTGCTTGCTGGCACTCTCAGTCTGTTGCTGAGATTTGAAAAGTGGAATGAAAAAAACCAAAAGTGGAATTGCGTGGGGGTGGTTCCCTAGTGGTGAGCTTCACCAATTCACAATATACACCTAGTTGACTTAAAACACAAATAAACCATACGCCAAATTGACTTGAACAAAATTTCATATTTCTGGCACATTTATGATCCTCTTAGGTTAGCCATTTTCTTGGCTATTTTCGAACTTAGTTTTTACTTGTCTCTTCCAGTTTTCTCTACAAACCATTGCACAAACCACTACCATTTAATGGCCCCTCAAACAACAGATTCGATGAACTTTTTACGAAGCGAAATCATACCAATTTCCAAGGCTAATTTGTGCTAAAATTTACTGTGTTTTGGTTGCTGCTTCCCCAGCGAAATTGTGCCTTTGTCAACGGCATTTCATGGCCCTTGAATACAGCGATTTGGTGGGTGCCTTGCCAACTAAAAATGTGCTCCCTTTTGTTGCGACTTGGTTGGTAAATTCTCAGCAAAATCATGGATCTAATCCTAGAGAATTCGTCCTCTTTCTATACTGCATTTTGGTCACCAAAACACCCAGCAAAAACGAACCTCTTGGCTTTGTCAATTGTGTCTGCAATTGTAAACTTGTGATATCACCTCTTTGACTTTGCATATTACATTTTTTTCAACCTTCACTAATTTCATCTTACTGGGCCCGGGTTGTCCACACATCTGCCTCTGCCCACAACTTAGCAATATTTTCATTATTGGTTTGATCAAATATCACTGGTGATATGTTCTCCCACTGTCATTGTTCATTGTAAGTAGATTTATTGCATCTGCATTCAAATATTTCAAGGTAATGTCCTAGTTTGTTGTAGAATCCATTGTCAGAAAAGAGACACTTGTAGTCACTATAGGAAAGGCATATCATCATTTGATATATTGATTGATCTAGATTCTATAGGAAGGGGAAGCTGGGTAGAATGTACCATATACGTGAGCTCTAGCTTGAATTTCACAACCCCAATATCTCAATGCAGCGTTAACATATATATACAATTACTAAGGTCCATGGGTCTACAAATGATCTTGATCCTTTCTATAACATGTTGTCAAGCTTCTCAAAATTAAGCAAGTTGAGACAAACATATGACAAATGCGTCATCCTTTGAACCTTGCAATGTAACTAAGTTTGTAGTCAGAATCATGATTGGCCTCTCGAAAATGTCCTTTTGACCAGTGAATTCAATACCAAAACTAAGGATTGTAAGAAGATACATCCTTGAGTTCTCTCCACTGGTGAATGACTAATTAATTAAAAGTATAGGATATCTACTTCTATTTGGCAATAAAACATATTCCTAAGGGATCTTTGATATGACCAATGAGGAAGTTTAATCTAGTTGCCACCGACAATATCACAATCATAAAACAAAGTCCAAATAGAACATTGCTTGCCCATCCATTCACTATTCCATCTCATTGCTATGAACATATATGCCTCACATTCATTACAGAGCCATAAATTAAATTGTTTAATTTGTAGGGATTCAAGACTAATTTCCAATTAGCATGAGGCCTTATTATGAATGTAAGATCAGTACTTTTCAAGTATAAATTTCTATGATAAAATAGTGACTGCAATTCAGGGTACAAATAGATCTGTTGGGAAACTTGACCAGAAATCACTATTAGAAAATTTCACACGAGTGTTGTGCATAAGAAAACTATCAAGTATCTTAACAACATGATTACAAATAGCACAGGAAGGTAAGGAATACATCAGTTGAATAAGATATTTCCCTTGATATCATGCAAACAACATATCCATACTCTGCCATTGCAGAAACAAGTGTTCAATTTTTCCTTCTTCTCTAAAAATGCAGAGAATGTTACCTCATTTTTAAAAGCTGAGTCACATTTTGTAAATGCCAGACCAGGGATTGATAACACTCTAGAGAGCTCTGTTGAAAGCAATAATCACAAATGTATCAATGACATTATTTTCTTCTGCCTACAAAGATGAGCACCCCCAATCACACCTGTATGAAGCCACTGATGCATTGGGTTAAAGGTCCCTCACCAATATACGGCTCTCTAATGCTATTGCTCAAAAGAAACCCAAGAAAACTTTGTTCTGACACCACAGGGCGTTTACTATTACCTCCATATTTGCTAAAATTTACATTTTTTGTTTTACAAACGTTCTGAAGCTAAGCTGTCTTCTCTGAGCATAGATGCAAACGAACAATTTGCAAATGATGAGGAGAATTAGGGATTTAAAAATATAAATTTGCATGCCTGCTAGTCCCTAAAGAATATCCCAATAACTCCAGCACATATAAAGAGCAAATTCTTTGTAGGAAAAGAAAAGACAAATCTATTAAACTTAAATGATCAAATATGTTGGATAAATCTGCCACCAATGACATTGAAACAATACATTTATATTGGTCTCACGAAGAAGCATGAACCTGCCAAGTTCCAACACTAAAATATTTCTTAAAACGTATATATCGAAATGTGTTCATCTCTTTATTGGATGTGTTGTGCATTTGATATTCACGAGTTCTCTTCATGGGCGCACTTCTTCTTTCTTGGCACACACTTAATGTTTGATTCTTGGTGACATGCTTGGATTTTTCAACACCTGGATATTTGCTTGTTGGCTCTCTCGATGTGCTGGTTGAGATTCGGAAAGTGGAATGACAAAAACCAAAAGTAGAATTGCGTGGGGGTGGTTCCCTGGTGGTGAGCTTCACCAATGCACAATATACACCTAGTAGACTTGAAACCCAAATAAACCATACGCCAAATTGACTTGAACAAAATTTCATATTTCTGGCACATTTATGATCTTCTTAAATTAGCCATTTTCTTGGCTATTTTCTGAAAAATGTAACAGAAATCCACACTCCTGGCGATGAAGATAAGATTTGCCGGTGGTGGTGTATCCATCGCTCAAAAAAGAATATCAACGATCATCATTTTCTCCATTTCATACCTCTGGCGTGTGATTCATGTTACACATAATTATTCCTGAGTTAAAATTTAGGAACCATTAGTCATACTTAAACCATTATTCATACTTGCAGCTAATTTACCATTATTTATAGTTCAGCTAATTTAGCAGAGTTATAATCAGTGAAGTGAAATTAAATGGTTGACAAATGTTTAGGGCCGTAAAAATAAGTACATGTTATTTGTAATTCAGAGTATTTGTAAATCCAAGACAAAAGTGGAGGTTTGCAATCCAGATAATTTGTAAAGCCACTACCAAAGTGGAGGTTTGTAATCCAGATCATTTGTAATTTGTAATCCAGAAATTTGTAATTCAGAGTATTTGTAAAGCCAAGACAAAAGTGGAGGTTTGTAGTCCAGATAATTTGTAATTTGTAACGGAGATAATTTGTAAAGCAGGTTTGTAATCCAGATAATTTGTAAACCCATGACAAAATATGAGGTAGGAAATTGAAAAACAGTTTGGAAACTCTCGATTTTATGGGTTGTATCATATATTCCATGAAAAATATTCACATTCTATCAATAATTTTTATATTTTAAATAATGGAAATTTTAAAATTTACATTTAGAAGTAGACCATTAGTTATACTTAGATCATTATTCGTACTTGGAGCTAATTTACCATTATTCATAGTTCAGCTAATTTAGCAGAGTTATAATCAGTGAAGTGAAATTAAATGGTTGATAAATGTTTACGGCCATAAAAATAAGTATATGTTATTTGTAATTCAGAGTATTTGTAAATCCAAGACAAAAGAGGAGGTTTGTAATCCAGATAATTTGTAAAGCCACGACCAAAGTGGAGGTTTGTAATCCAGATAATTTGTAATTTGTAATCCAAAAATTTGTAATTCAGAGTAATTGTAAAGCCAAGACAAAAGTTCAGGGATACAAGCACTTTCAAATTCAAATATTTTAAACCATGGTACACTTTCAATGTGAAGGTGATCAAGAGTTTCTAAATAAGAAGATATGGTGAGATTACAATGGATACACAGCCCACCTTCATTTTGAAGATGACTTCAACAAATGCTAAAATAATTCCAAATCAAACATTTAGATTGCATATTCCAACCTCTTGATTGAAATTCTTGAATGACAATGAAATCCTTACCATGCCGTTTGCCTTTGGCTTATCAGAAGGATAATCTCCTCCAGAACTTGGCACTGCTGGAATAATTACTATTCTCTGCAAAAGTTTAGATGTTTCTCCAGCATTTAGATAATTGATATTTGGGATATTCTCGTGAAGTCCATTTTCTAATTCCTTCATTTCATTAATTAGGCTTGCTTATCGTATAAGATTGTAGGTATAAGTCCATGTGAAGATACTGCCAATCTAGAAAGCCAATTTGAAACAATCAGAAAATAACAAAGGATACACCCTGCTTGGATTTATCATCTACAGAAGGAAGTAAACTTCTTAAGTGTGGAAATGAGCATATTTGGGTTACTAATAATAAAGAAACATTGTCAATGCTAAGTTTAAAGTCCAGAAAATTAGTTAGAATCATACCGCCATAGAAAGTGAAACATAGGCTGTCCCATTTAGTTTGCAAATGCCAGGCTCTCCAAAAGGACTTTCCCGTTCATGACACAATGCAGGAAGAACGACGATAAGAAGATTTCCCATGTTTCCTGTATACAATTAGAATTTGACAACGTTATTCAGGATGCAGTTCCTGCTGTTTAAAAATTTGGGATTGTTAATTTAAAAATGTAGTCTGTTTCTCCTTCAGCTAAACTATTTCTGAAAACTAATTAACAGAGACAACTTAATGTGGGTTAAGAATCACGTTGTCTGCTCTTTCGCAGACGAATGAATATAACACAACAAACTATTTTTGAAATAAAAGGAACATTGGATCAATACATCAAAGATCAACCTGGTTTTTAACCTACATTTCATAACAGAAGAACATGCATTTAGTTGCTCCATTGTCTTTCCTTATGTTACATCTAAAATCAGCTATACTATAAATATTCAAAACTGCACAACCTATGCTATAAATGTTCAAAACTGTACAATGCAACAGATATAAGTACACATACCTCCACAGCAGTTTGCAACAACTATGCCATTTAAATATTCTGGAGGCTTGGTTATTTTAACAATAATCCATCCGAGGATAGCTCCAATGAAAAATGTAAGAAAAACATTGAATGGCATGGACCACCTGAAAAAAGAAAAATGCAGCTAGCTTTAAGGAAGGAAAAAGCAATATAGAAAAAATAGACAGGGCATTTTGAGTAATAATGTGATAAGAAGCAAATGTTAATGAAAATTCTTCTGTTTCAGAAATAAAGGCTACCAGCAAACACTCTCCCATAACCTTTAGAATCTTTGTAATTTTACATGGTTTAATGTGTGTCATGGGAATACCAATAAATTATGACTTCATAGTAAAATCTCCTAGGAATATTAGAAGAAAACAACATCTATTTTCCAAGGAAATGCCCAATTTTCTAGGGATGGCGCCTTTAGAAACTTTGTAAATTTAGATGGTTTAAAAAAGTGAGGCATAGGAATACCAATAAATTATTTTTGAATTGGTTCAAGTTGTAAAGCCTAGTGATAGGCAGATTGTATTCCTCATGTTAGTTGGAAGCCCTGTTTTTCAGGTAACATGTTGTAGCATGATGGCTTATCTAATCACATGTTCTGATTTCTCTCATGCACAGAGAGGATGTTATTTCAAGTTTGGAATAAACTACCATGGTAGGTATGGATGTGGTAAGGTTTACCCATATGCTAATCAAATTAGATGAATCTTTGATTAAAATGGGGAAAAGTATATTAATCTCAGAGTTTTTGGGACCAAGTTATGAGTAAATGGAAGCCTAACATGTTGATTTCCTAGACAACTGGCAGGTACAGTGGTTGGCAAGCCATGTATCCTGGTAGATGAATTTCTTTTTATACGAATATCAGCAATTAATTTTTGCAGGTGCAATAGGAAGGAGCAGAAAGTTCAAGGATGAAGCAGAAAGTTCAAGGATGAAGCCCACAATGAAAAATCCAAATTGAGTTGTAGTTTCAGACCAAGCAAAGAGAAGCCACCCATGACAAATGTTGAAAAGAAGAGCCATAAGAGAAGACTTGATGGAAAATCAGGAAGAGATTATTGATAATGATTTTGATATTTTGCTAAGTCTTGGGGAAAGACCAACATTTTAATTTGTAGAGATATAATGGATATGGTATGTATTCCTCAATTAAGGGGGAGATGTTAAAAATAATTGAGAAACAGATCTGTCTCTAGCATAGCTATAGGGGGAGGTGTTAAAAATAATTGAGAAACAGATCTGTCTCTAGCATAGCTATAGCTCTGCTGTAGACATATCTATTTCTCAATTATTACTCACATCTTGATGTTCTCCTAATTTGTCTTTTTGTCAATTTGATCTTTAATAATAAAAAAATTATAATATTACCAATTAAAATTTATTATCAAAAAAATTCCTATGGTACAGTCCTAGAGATTTCCTTTTCACCAATTTCATCTAATAAGAAATCTCTATTATATCACCATCTGTTAGTTAAATTCATATCAAAAGATTGTATGTGGTACAATTCCATGCTCATTGAAAAACCAATTTTATTAATATAACAAACAACTTAAAAATAAAAGGAAGCCCTCCTTGCAATCAATGCCCTAGAAACTAAAAATATTACATACCAGGAAATGAGATCATCGAATGTCACTGACTGTGCCAGGCTTGCAAACATAAGCGCTGGTGTAAATACAGTGAATACGACCTGTTGAGAGACAAACATAAAATTCCATGATTATGCAAGTAAACACTCTCACAGGCCACAACACTTATGTGGTCCTGAATGAATTAAACTATTCTGTACTTAATCTATCCTCCCGATTGTTTTCTCTCATCACCATATCTTACTGGCACAAGCACCTCCCTCTCTTTTTTTTATTTCAATTAGTTTTGTTTTCTTTCACAAGTCAATTATGCCTAATTATCTCAGTAAATAGCTGTGTATAGTCTAAAAGGCCAACAACACTATACTAGTTGAAGGTGACATTGCGATTCAAACAACATTAAAATATGCAAATCCAATTCACAGTTAACAACACCAATGGCATTGTAAAAGTTGAAGTTCCTGTATGCTGAACTAATAGGTAGACATCAGTATATTTATGCAGCAGGTTAACCCTTACCTTATTTAAACTTCTCCGAATTTCTTCCGTTAGCACTCCAGCATATTGAGTTGACAGACCAGCCCCAAGACCACTTATGAAAAGAACGTTCACAATGGGCATACATGCCACAGTCAGAAGGTCCCAGAATGCCACCCTGTTTTCTTAGTTCTTTCTCGGGTTTTTAATGAATACTTTGGTCAGTTCTTAGAATCAATGCCTCTATATGCCTTGATTCACTCGCTATAACCCCATAGCAAATGCAAGCCTTCTGTATATTGGGTGAAGCCTCTGGCTAAGACACTGTAAGAAATCCAATAGAAGAGCGGGACGATCCCTGAAAAAAAGGGAAGATTAAGAAACCGAATTTTTCATTGGTTTGAAAAATAAAGAAATGACAAATTCAGTCTTTATAATCTAGAAGTAATAGCAGCAACAGAAAATGTCATAAATTAGATGCCCCTTCAGTTTCTCAGAGCCAAACAATTATGCAATTTAGATCAAGGACTAACATTTGCAGACATTTACTTTAAGCATTGTTTCCCTGCAGGCTGCATCCTTGAGTCAAAGTTAAAATCCAAACAGAGCATACTAGAGCTGAAGCAGGGTTGATGCCCCTATTCCATTCTCTTAGGCTTCTCCTCTAGGGGCCCTGATATCCTTTTATATCTTCTGCCATTATGG
>APFE031004630.1:90687-138114 GCA_000404065.3 Pinus taeda | reverse complement strand
TTTTTTCTTGAGAATGGTATCAGATCATAGCAGTGTAAGTTTTAAAATTGTATATCGATTGTTTTTATTGAGTCTAGACCCTTATCTTACAACCTAGTGTGAAAGTCAATGGGTAACTAAAATATGTACTGAAGTATAGTTACTAGATTGGCTAAATTAAACTAAAAAATACATAATTTGACAATAAGATTAACTTATTAAAGTTAATGTATAACTAAAATATGTTCTTGAACATAGTTACATACTTAAACATAGTTACATAATTTGTCCAAATTAAACTAAAAAATACATAATTTGACGATAAGATTAAATTGGCAAATTAATACTCAGTTTTAGACATAGTTACCAAGTTCGTCCGACGAAAAAAATATGATAATTCGCCAGTTCGGTTCGGTACGACGATTAGTTCGGTGAATTCCAATTCGATACGGTGCAACATTTTTGTCAAAGTCCCCTACGCCAGCTCGCTGTCTCCTGCTTAGTCCCTTGAATGTGTTTCGCACTGGAACATGAATACATAATGTGTTTTGTTACACTGAACAATGGCCTATACGGTAAATAGATCTGGCCTATGCTTCGCTACACCTAACAATGGCCATACGCAAGGTATACGGTAAATAGTGCTTAGTCCCTTGAACGTGTTTCGCACTGGAACATGAATACGTAATGTGTTTTGTTACACTGAACAATGGCCTATACGGTAAATAGATCTGGCATATGCTTCGCTACACCTGACAATGGCCATACGCAAGGTATACGGTAAATAGTGCTTAGTCCCTTGAACGTGTTTCGCACTGGAACATGAATATGTAATGTGTTTTGTTACACTGAACAATGGCCTATACGGTAAATAGATCTGGCCTATGCTTCGCTACACCTAACAATGGCCATACGCAAGGTATACGGTAAATAGATTTGGAAGTTTGATATATACACACCTACATGGTTGACTAAATAAATATGAATTTTTTAAATTAAGGGATTTTTAAACATTGTTTAAATATATTTTAAATTTAGAAGATAGTGTTGTACATATGTAAATTTAAAAGTATTGATTTACTATTTTTTAATTATTTGTTAAAATATTAAATTACATTTATTTATTAAATTAAAAACTTATTTCTCAATAGTTGAATTTGTGGAAATAGGTCATTGAACTTACTTTTTAATTGTTAAATAGGAATCAGCAAGGTAAATTTTTAATTCGAGCTTTGCTTTGTTGATACATTGGATGAATTTTTTAATTTCAGCTTTGCTTTGTTCATCCATTGGAAAAATACAAGTTTCGATTTGCGCAACATTGGTGAAAATAATACAGGGAAGGGAAAAACAAGTTTGGAACTAGGCAACCTTAGTGGAAAATTGAAATAATGTAGAGAAAGGCAAAGCTAATACTAAGATCAGTTAACTTTGGTAAATAATAATTTAATATAATATATAATCAGTATAGTAATATTAAACTATAAATATATAATATATATATATATATGCTATATAGTAATAATATATATATAATTATATGAGTATATATATATATAATATATTTCTTATAAAAATACGTCTTTTATTTTTTTATTTTTTTCCAATAAGAAATATCAACTTGCTTAATTCATTATGTGATTATAGAAGCTTTAATACAGAAAATACCAACTTTTCTATCTTACCAAATTGATAATCTTATTGGAAAAAAAGTAAAAAATAAAATATAATTTTTATAGAAAAAAATAAAAAAATAGTAATTTCTAAATTAGAAAATTTTATGAAATGACAAATTGCAAGAAAAAAGATAATTCTTACTTTACAAGAAATTATAAAATAACAAATTGGTTGGAAATCAATAACTCTTATATAAAACATAAAAAACAGTAACTTCTATTTTGGAAAAAAATCAACTTATACAACTTTTATATTTTCATTAAAATTTTGAATATAATGATTATATATATATAGTTAAGTGATATAAGTGTTTGTAAGATGTATAGTGTCGAATTTTTTCAGTATTGAATTTTATAGAGTCGAATTTTTCCGTATCGTATTGAATTTGGTAACTATGTTTTTTACAGCACACATGAGTATGCCATGGATTCAACACTCTGATTATATGTTTTTTATAAAAAGCAATGATTCTATTTTTAACTTAACTTAATACATGGTATTTAATATTTGTCTCCACAACTTTAGCAGTAAAAGCAATATATAAGGTGGACAATTATGACTAATGCAATACACCTTTTACAACACACATAAATATGCCATGGACTCAACAGTTTCATTATATGTTTTTTTATAAAAAGTAATGAGTCTATTTTTAACTTAACTTAATACATGGTATTTAATATTTGTGGAGACTCAACAGTCTCATTATATGTTTTTTTATAAAAAGTAATGAGTCTATTTTTAACTTAACTTAATACATGGTAATTAACATTTGTCTCCACAACTTTAGCTATAAAAGCAATATATATATGATGGACAATTATAACTAATACAATACACTTTTTACACTTTTTACAGCACACATGAGTATGCCATGGACTCTATAGTCTGATTACATGTTTTTTATAAAATGTAATGGGTCTATTTTTAACTTAACTTAATATATTGTGTTTAATATTTATCTCCAAAACTTTAACAGTAAAAGCAATATATATGGTGGACAATTATGACTAATGCAATACATCTTTTACAACACACGAGTCTGATTATGACTAATGCAATACAGGTTTTACAGTGCTACAAGGCTCTGACACATTGGTTCATGTTGATATTAACTGATAAGTATCACCTTTTATTTATAATATTAAGGCGCGTCTCATTATTGTTAGAGTATTCCGATGAGAGAAATGAAGTTAGCTAGAGATGAATAGTTGGGATGAATTGTTATGTGGTTGGTCAAAATGGAATAATTGAGTTTTATATATAACTGTTACGGTTGCAAATTGTATAGAATATGTAAATATAAGGATGGTATAATCTAATAGCTTTTTCTCTAAAGATTTATAGTTCGTTGTCTTCTATTGTTTATTCTTCATATTTATTTGTATGTGTGTTTGTTTTAAGTTGTTAAGAGCCAACATTCATATTTATTTGTATGTGTGTTTGTTTTAAGTTGTTAAGAGCCAACATTCATATTTATTTGTATGTGTGTTTGTTTTAAGTTGTTAAGAGCCAACAATTGGTACTGTATTTGAATGGAGAAAGAGATATGTAAACAATATGAGTTGAAAGCGCATGCAATAAATATTGAATAAATATTGATTATTGAACTGCTATGTTGAATTAAAATTTAGGCATGGATTCTGCATTTCAAGCCTGTGATGAAGAACTAATGTTGTAACACCAGAGAGCTATGGGATTTTTTTTTTAATTCCACTTAAAAAATATTTGTGTTATCCCTGATAAAAGATGCAATTGCCAAAGCGAGTTGGTGTTGAGAGCCACCGAGCTAAACTGCGTGAAGTTATAGCTGCTGCACGAAATGCAAACCAGGAACAAAAGAAAGGTGCCTTGACTAAAAGCTACAATACGAATCAATGCAGAGAGTCGAGCATGGTTGCACAGGTTTTCACTGCAAGTTTATGGACAATCATGAAGAGACATGTTTAACAAATACCGTGTTGCCATTTGAGAAAGAATAGCAACACATAGGAGTAAATTAAAGTTTGGAAAGTCTTAATATGGTTAATGGTAATCATAACACAAAACGATGTCTTTGTACCAGTCCAAAGTCTAGTGGACGAGAAAGACCGTGATAGGCTGTGCATGGATCAACATCAATGCAGTTGTGATTAAAGGTGATAGTAAGACGAAGGGTGAGAACTTTCATTTTTTTTTTAAAATGAGAATGGTATCAATGGTTTTTAATTTAAGAAATAACTAACGAAATGGATTTGATCGAAGTAAATTTGAGTTGGTAAATGCAAGGATTTCCGTTGCTATTATAAAAGCATTTGAAGATTTCAAATTAAAAACAAAATGGAAGGAGAAATGTGGTTGCAAGAGAGTTGGTGGAATTACAATCTCAGAAATGGGATGATTTTAGAAGATTGAGAACCAAGTCATATTGAAGAGACAATTTAAGTTGACAAATCATATAATTGAAAATGATTCCTAGAAGTTATTACCGAGTACAACAAATAGTAATTATGTATTTTGGTAGATGGATTCCTTTTTATTTGGACATTAATAGCTAATTATTTGTAGAAAGAATCAAAGTACAAGTACAAGTATAAGAAGGACAAATAAGATGAATCCGTGATAGAAGGATAGAATAAGGATGCAACATCAAAGCTAAAAAAGATGCCACACCAAATAGAGTGATGAAAGAATTTGATGATAGTGATAAAATGCAACAACAAAGAACAAAGAGAATAATGAAAAAATATGATGAGAAGAGAATCATCATTAAGGGAATTTTTAGGTAAAAAATGAGCCTCAAAACAAAAAATATACTAACAAAATTAACTTTATAAAAACCAATAGGATTTAAGATAATGATGTCATCCATAGGGGTAAATATTTTGGAGGGAAAAGAAAAAAACTACATTTTTAATTGTATTTTAAGTTTATCTCCTTATAGGTTTGCTCAAATGTCAAATGTAGAAACCTGTTAGATGCGAAATTAAATTCCACATTCAACGAGTACCCACTTTGTATACTTCTGAATAGATCCACATCGAAAAAATTGAAAATACGTGAACACATGTTTTCACATATTTTCAATTTTTCTTCGATGTGGGTCTAGTCAGAAGTATGTAGAGTGGGTACTCGTCGGATGTGGAATCCAACAAGTGTCTGCACATGACATTTTAGTAAAACCTATAAAGAGATAATTTAAAAATACAATTAAAAAAATAGTTTTCTTATTTTCTTTAAAATTTCATCTCTTATTTTATTATTTCAAGTATTATTTTCCTTAGGAGGCCCATTTTAAACATGAAAATTCACCTAATGGAAACAATAAAGAAAGATAAAATGATGTAGCAACATGGGAAAATAAAAGTGAAAGATGAAGACACAAAGAACAAATAAAGATGGAAAACAAGCAAGGGACAAAGATGGAACTTGCAAGGGACGAAGAAACAAAAGAAGCGAGGCAAGAATAATAATATTTTGTAGATGTAGATGAAAACAACATCCCAGAAAAGCAAATGTAGATGCAAATAAAACATCCCAATAAATTTTAACAATCTTAATTTGAATTGAATTTACTTGGGTAAATGTTAACGTAACCCTAATGAAATATGTATACTCCCAAATTATATTATGTTGAAAAGTTTGTGGTACTCTTAAAACCACTTTGTAAAAACCTCTTTTTAAAGTAAGGTTTGTGGTCAAAATCACTAATTTTTGTGTTAGTGGAAAGCACACAGTGCGAAGTGTTGTTAGTGGTAAGCAGAAATCACTAGTAATGGTTGAGGGTAAGCCTATGCAAAAATAGACGAGTGTGCTGGTTATGGGTCAACCAAAGAAAACCCATGATGCTGATTTTTCATAATGTATGGGGAGTGAAATTATTTTTCTTTGTAGGTACATAAAAATATAAAGCAGCGATCATGGCAGTCAAAGATGAAGACTGAGTATTAACATCATAAGTACTTGTTAACGGTGAGTATGTTGGAGTAACTCCTACTTGTTATTCGAGAAATGTAGTTATAGATGAACCATATAGATGAGCTGTTGTGTGGTTGGTTAAAACAAAATAATTGAGTTTGACATAACTATTACAATCACCTATAGTTATATAAGAGGTTAGTTGTAGACAAAATGTAATATAGGGATGGTATAATATAATATTTTCCCCTTTGGAGATTTTTAGCTCTTTGTATTCTTATTTCTTAATCTTCATGTCTATTTGTATGTGTGTTTGTTTCAGGTTATTAAAGCCAACAATTATCACCCATCCATGACCATCTATCCCAACATAATACTTAGGTGCATTACATTTCAACATCTATGGACATCTTGGTTAACTCGCGCAATTTCCTTTCTCCATTAATTTGCAAAAGAGTCGTTTGCATTATTTAAGATAAATCTGAATTGGCAATTCAAATTGCATCATTCAATTCCATGCAGATAGTACAATGTTGTGCACACTACTTCCAATGTTGTGCTTTTTCATTATTCAAAACTTAAATAATCCATACATTGCCTTTTCATTTCCTTTCGATCTTGTTTCAAATGATTTGTCGAAATTGATGCTCGACAATGGTAGAGAAGAGAAACTTAATAACTTCAATGGCGTGCCATTATTCAAGACTTAGTTTCTTTGCCCAAACTCAGCAAATGAGGAAAAAGTAAGAAACCAATGTCACCTCTGTCCAATGTCTTCTCCCTTTATAACCGCCTCTGGCATGATATATTGTAATTACTTTTTGGTTAATTAATGTTGACTTTTAATTACAAAGTTGAAATTGTATAAGGATTTCTAATGTTTATAAGAAAATTTCTACTAATTTTAAATTTTTAAACATTAAGATATAATTACTATTTATAAAATTTAAAATTTTCTTTTGGTTGTGGATAATGATATGATTATTTTGATCTAAATTTAAAAGTAATAGCCCGATTTTTTTTAGATGCCAATTAACCATTACATTAATTTACTATCTAATGTCGTTGTTCTCAATATAATATAAAAATAAAAACTATAGAAAAATTATCACATATCTCAATCCCTATCCTAACAGGGTTTAATTTTCTAAACCATTAGGTTTTTGTCATTAATTCATCTCAAGACACAAAGAAGTTGCATAATTAAGACACAATTTTATGAACCCTTAGATTATCTTTCATTAATCTATCTCAAGCCATAGGGTTGTTGCATAATCGAGACACAATTTTCTCTCTCCTTTAATATACTTGACTGCATTTAATGTTCTAAGCCATTATGTTATGTTTCATTAATTATTTCAAGATTCACACAATTTGGTCTAAGAGAGAAGTGCCATGGAACTTCTTTAGATTAGAATCTTGTGTCAAATATTGAGGAGACATAAGCAGTGCATAGGATACAGGGCTTCAGCTATGCATCTAAGACAATTTGTGAAGATGAGCTAGCTTGAGATAGGACTTGGTTTATACTATCGTAGCCATCATACCAAACAGAGTTCTAACAAACAAGATACAAATATAATAAGTAATGTTGATGGATCAATATGAATTTAGATCAAAGTTGATTTTCCATAACATATGTGTAGCATTTGCCATACAACTAAGATGACTGCATCATCATTGTCATCGTCTTTTGTTCAAATAGAACTATTGCAACAATTTTCCTTGAATCTGTTAGCTTTGAACAATAATAGAATTTATATGAACATTGTCAACTCTCACCCTTTCCATTAAGACACCATGGGAGACAAGTTCACAAGAAATACTACTAACTAAAAAAAATGTTGACATTGAGCCTCTTACGGCCTTTTCATATGGAAGATCTACATAGATCTCAATATATTGCAAGTTGTTCAATGGTTCCTCCATTTGTAAACCACAACTTTAAGTTAGTGCAATGGAAACAAATGAAACTAGCTTTAACACTCAAAAGAAGCTACATGGTGAGGTTTATATGATTGGATCAGAAAAGAAGGAATTACTGATGGCATTGATCTATGCTTTGTTGAGCTAAAGATACACCCTTCCTTTAAAGGTAGTCAAAATATTTATGTGGATGGAAAATATTTACATGGAAAATATTAATCACCTAAAGTGTTGGTCGTTACTGAGATTTTGACATTGATAATTTTGTTAATCTACAAACCTCATAGCAAGTGTTTCCTAAGACATTGATATCTTGTGAAAAGACATAGTAGACAAAGTCCATAGTATAACATGGTGGAACAACAAAGAAAATATGCATTTTATGGTCCAAGACAGACAATAATGATGAAGTGCTTATTCAAATATTTCACTTAGAGGTAATTATCTGATCAAAATGCAAGGACTAAGCAAAATGTGCCCATTTCCTTCAAGGAATTGGAAACAGACTCCAAAGGCACTCAAAAAGTTCTTCCAAGCGCATGAAACAATATATAGGTCTTCTTGGGGAACTAAAAAAGGTATATTACTTATGTTGTTGGCTTTAAAGGACTAGTCCATTGTAAATGCTTCTCCTTAATTTAACTTTTATGTACCCTTTTCCTTTAGGGAACTGTAAAAAAACTCTAGAGTAAGTATCATTCATGAAGAAATCAGGAATCTATATATCTTTTAGAGGCACTTGAATAAATGTATCATTTATGTTGTTTTCTTTAAATGGTCATTTCATTTTAAATATTTTTCCTTAGTTCAACTTTTATCAAGTACTAACAACACAAGTTTTAGCCTATAAGATTGAATTAATTCATTTCTAGTTGAGTTTGTTAGGCTAGACTTATCTATTTTGTATGGTGTATGTTTTTCATATAATGTCCTTTCGAGGTAGTTGATGTTGTTAGATGGATGTCTTCTTCGTGAAAGGATTTATTAAAAGAAATCTTTACATGACTCGAGTTAGTGAAGTAAAACACATAATAACATAATTTAAAAGATGGAGTTGTGCTTGAAACATTCTTATATTACTCATATTTCTCAAGACTTTCATACGTATTTTGCTTTAATATGCAATTGTATCAGATTTTAGGCTGCTTGAAAATAGACTTTGTTAGGTCGTCTTGGGAACAATTTCCACTCTACTTAGCTACTATATCAGATTTTAGGGCCCCTTAAGAGAGTTTCCATACTTTATTTACACACTTCTTACTGTGTCAATTCCATGGGTGAATTCTTGAGAATAGAATAATTAACTTCATGTCTAAAACATATTGTAGAGCAATTCTAGGTTGGCCTTGGTTGTAGTACAGAGCTAGGGCTTATCATTTACAAATCAACCTCTTTCCTTGTGTTCTAAATTTATATTTTAGAATTGATTGGCAAACAAAATTGACCTAACACATTGCTTCCTTCATGTGGATGGACTAAGATAAGATACACAAGTAGATTGATTCACTATAGGAGTATGCTTTAAGTTGCAGTCAAATACAAATACCCTCATGAAAAACTTAACATATTTGGTAGTTGCACTAAGAATGGTTTCTTAATTGTTATTTTATTCAAAAGCCTCTTATAATTAGTCTAGAAAATTCATTCCTAAAGCGAGCTTATTTTTATTTAACCTGTTTCATGTTACAAAATTTGAACATTTGATTTTTTCATTCCCACCCTATCTATTATCCCATTGGGATGCTTCACCAAGTGATAGAGTTCCTAGAAATTTTGATGAGAATGCATGAATAATCACATTTGGTTTCTCTTTTTGTTTAGGGGACATGGAGGAGGGGATATGTTTTTGATTGCATTGCAAACGAGATTTATTGCAACAAAAGTGGGCATAAACTGTGGACTCTCTTATCATTTTTTTGAAAGTGTTTCCTTTAACTCAAGAAATGCATTATAAATATCATGAAGAATTTGGGTACTTAAAGAAACTTGCTTGCATAGGTGAAATGACCCTTAAAAGAAGAGCCAATGTGTTGTCTACTGAGATGTTCCCCTTGTAGGAAACAATGCTAGGGAATTTATTAGAGGAATGAAACCTCCCTGCCCTATGCTTGGTAATACAAATCCTCCAATTAAAGGAGGCGACTCTTAAATTTAGGTAGTGCTTGCTACCTATTGTGGCCGTAATAGTAGCTCTTTTATATATCAAATTTGGAATTGAAGCACACATACTTCAACTCTTCAATGAGCTCGTCAATATAGAAAATGGTTGATAGTTGAATAGTAAGTGGACATTAGAGACAAACTTAGGAGAATTAAAATCAAATGGACTGTGGGAAAACTATTGGGCTTTGGAGACAAGTTATCCATGATCATAAGCTAAGATAGGACCTGTAATAATAAAGAAGGCAATGGACTTTTCAAAGAATCCTACTTTTTAAATTAGAGATAGTTAATAGAGAGCATAAACACACAAAATCGCCTACACATTGAGCACCTTTCTCCTAGAATAAATGACACATAATATCGAGTATGAAGGTAGAGAAGATATTGAATAACATATATTGATTAGAAAATCATTAGAGGGTGGAAGTCCCATTCATTCTGATGCAGTGACATCACCATCAATACATTCATTTTGACCGTAATGGTCATAAAATTCGTTTACTACAAGAAGTGGGTTTCCTGAATTATTTTAATTATTTAAAATACTTAGGAAATTTAATATTTAGTTGGACTTGTTATGTATTTGCATAAATTAGGAATTTGTTGTCATTGATATCCGAGAAATATTGTAGATAATTTTATTATTTAAGATATTTTCTAGATTTAGGACTCAAATCCATAATTAATGGATCAGAACTAATTTATCATTTGTATTAAAAAACAAGCTTATATTTAAAATTCTGAGGGAGAGAGTGCAGAGAGTCAGAAAGACACATAAAGGTTTTGTTAGTTTGGTTTGGTGTGTTTTCTAAATGAGGGACTGAATTAATTGAAGAAGTTTTCCCCTCTTTTATTGTTATTGGACATTGGTATTATGTTCTGGCTAAGGTTTGCTTTCAATTTATGCGTTTATGGATCAAATGTGAAGCTATTGTTTCCACTTTCAATTCAAGGGGCTCAACAAGAGCCACTGTGTCCCAATTCCCTCCACAATTAAATCATTTGGCATTGACAAGTCCTTTATCGGATCAAATTCCTCTGCGGTGAGGCAGTTCTTTGGCCTCGGGTTCATTCTACAATTTTTCCAAACATAAAAAAATTTCATAAAGTTAAAATAAAGTTGAAACCTTTTAAAATTTATTAACAACACACAGTTCGAGGTGCAACCAATAGTTAGCCCATTGTGGTGAAGTTTTGTTAAGTTTTTGTTTAAAGCACTGACCCCTAAGTAAGTGACTTGGGTGGGACCTATTCAGAGAACCCACTTCCATTTAAATTCATACAACACAAGTTGGTCTCAATCCTCAGTCGAGCCTTGTTAGTTTGAAATGTTTATATAATTAGCCAGTCTGACCCCCGACTAGTTAGTAGAGAAGTCAACCCTGACCTAATCGGGCAAACACAAAAGTTATAATTTCGGGACCTTCCAACCTTGACCTTGCTAAAATGTATAATGGTTAAGTCGATTGTATAACAATTAATATACATTGGGTTTTAAATTGTTTTAATTGATTTTTGAAAAGTGGGCTTGTTTATAATTGTGATTTGGAGGAAAATTACTAAGCAAGGGCATTTTGAAAGATTAAATTGACACCAATTGTGGTGTCAAAGTTTTTTATTTTATTTTATTAAAAGGAAGAATGACAGATTGTCGAAGAAACTAGAGGAGAAGCTTGAGGGAGACTAACAACAAATGTGACTTTGAAATTTGAAGTAAGAAGACTTTGAGAGAGAGTGGTAGATATGGAGATTGCACAAAGGAGAGAAATTGACGCAGGAGATGTTAGTGATGCTTGAGAAGATTCTTCCAATGATAATGAAATAGAAAAATCAACAAATGTAAAGATGATGAAGATGTTTTCTAAAATGATTGCCATGCCAAAGATGGAAGTTCCACCATATTAAGGTGATTTAAATGTTGATGAACTAATAGATTAGATAGATGATATTGGTAAATACTTTGATTATGAAGGTGTTGAAGCAAATAAACAAGTTAAGTATGTCGTAACCATATTGAAATGCAATTCTTCACTATGGTTGAATGAAGTACAAGTTGAGCGGAAGAGGAAAGGAAAATCTAAAATTAAATACTGCGACAGAATGGTGACAAAACTCAAAGGTAAATTTTTACCCAAAAAATATCAGATTAATCTTTTTAGACAACTACAAATCCTTAGACAAAAGTTCATATTAGTTAAAGCATATACAAAGGACTTTTATAAATTGAACATTAGAGTTGGTCATGGAAGTTGATGTTGAGAAAGTTGCTAGATATATTAATGCCTTAAGATTCAATATTCGAGATGAATTTGGTTTGTTGTTTTTAAAGATTGTTGAAGATGCATATCAAGCTACCTTGAAGGCAAAATAAAAACTTACTAGAAAGCAAAATCAGAGAAGTCGAGGAAGGAGTCCTATAAGAGGAAAATGACAGCATATTGGAAGAGGAAGAATTCAGTCTGCAAGAGAAGGAGGAAGTTCCAATAGTGAATCACCAAGATGAGGTGAATCGAGAGGGAGAAGATCATTCTCTAGAGGCAGATATCGAGGAAGAGACTACTAGCTTAAATGTGGAAAACTGGGCATATGCACCAGTGGAAGAAAATGAAAATCTAGTTGTTATTGAAGAAGTGCTAGAAGCAAGAGAATCATTATTGATGAAGAGAGTGTTGATAAAAGTTGAAAAGGAAGTCAAAGAGGCAGCTAAAAGAAGAAGTTTATTTTGAACCATATGTAAGTCAAAGGGTAAATGCTGCAAAGTTGTCAATTAATAGTGGAAGGCTAATATTATATATATATATATTTATATATATATAACTATATATATATATATTATATATTTTTTGTTGTTGTTGAAATGATAGGAAATTAAATTAAAAAGAACCACACATCCTCATCCTTATAAAGTATCTTAACTACAAAAAGGACACTAAGTTCTAGTAGATTTTCAAGTTTAATGAGCAATCTAAAGTAGGTTTTCATATTGGAAAATATAAGGATGAAGTTATTTGTGATGTAATGCCAATGGAAATTTTCCATGTGCTATTGGGGAGGCTATGGAAATATGACTCGAAGGACATACATGATGGAAAAAAAATAAATACACTTTTGAAAAGGATGGGAAAAAGAATGTGGTGTTACCTTTACAAGATGAAGAAATTATAGATGAAGATGGTCCAAGTATGCTACTTATGAATGGAAAGGAATTGTTGCAAGAAGAAAAAAATGAACTACGTTTTTCTTTAATGGGGAGGCCACAACTAATTCTTACCAGCACAAATTTAAATAATTTTTCTAAGGAAATTATAAATATGTTATATCAGTTTGTTGATATTATTGTGGATGAGTTACCAAGCATTTACCTCATGTTAGAAGCATCAACCATCATTTTGATTTAATTCTTGGATCTACTTTACCAAATAAAATAGTTTATCGAATGACACCACAAGAAAATGAAGAAGTAAAAAGATAGGTTCAAGAATTATTGGAAAAAGGTTTGGTTAAAGAAAGATTGAGTCCTTCTGTTGTACCTATCGTGTTAAATCCAAAAAAAGATGGGGGTTGGAGAATGTGTACTAACTCAAGAGAAATTAATAAAATTACCATCATGTATTAATTTCCACTCCATGAATTGATGATTTAATTGACTGTTTAAGTTAAGAAAAATTCTTTCTAAAAATAGATTAAAAAATAAATATCATCAAATTCATATTAGATAGGGAGATAGGTGGAAAAATGCATTTAAAACAAATGATGGATTGTATGAATGGCTTGTGATGCCATTTGGTCTAATTGATGCCCCCAACACATTCATGAGCTTAATGAATGAAGTTTTAAAAGAATTTACAAGAAAAATTGTCATAGTTTATTCATATGATATTTTAGTGTACAACAAGACAAAAGAACATCTACAACATCTAAAATCACTTTTGGGCATGCTGCACAAAGAAATATTGCTATTATATTTAAAGAAATGTAGTTTTATGAAAGATGGGTTGGTTTATTTCGGTTTTGTAATTTCAAAAGATGGGTTGATGATGGATCTAGATAAAGTGTTGGAAATTATAAATTAGCTAGTCCCATGAAATGTATATGAGGTAAGAAGTTTATGTGGGCTTGCTAGTTTTTATAGAAATTTTTAATAAAATTTCAGCTATTTGTGTGCGTCAATTATTGGAACTATTAAAAAAATAAATCAACCATTTAAGTGGACTATAATAGCTGGAAAAAATAAATAAATTTGAAGTGCTGAAGTAGAAGATCACTAAGCAGTCAATTTTAGCACTGGATGATTTTCGAAAATCATGTCAAGTGGAAACAAATGCTAGTGGTGTTTCCATTGGAGCAATGTTAAGCTAAGAGGGACACCCAATTGCTTATTTTAGTGAGAAATCAAATGAAGCTAAGCAAAAATATACATCATATGGTAAGGAATTTTATGCTGTTATGTAGGATTTAAAGAAACGACGACAATATTTAATGCCTAAGGAGTTTGTTTTATTTACTGAAAATGAAGCATCGCAATTTATAAATAGTCAACCTAAGCTTAGTCAGAGACATACTAAATGGGTGGAGTTTTTGCAAAATTTTGCTTTTGTAATTAAGCACACTAGTGGGTCATCAAACAAAGTAGTAGACACTATAAGTAGAAATAATTTAATTCTAAAAGAATTCCAGTTTCATGCTACACGGTTCAATGAGTTCTTAGAAACATATGAAAATGATGTTGATTTCAGGGAAGCATATGCAACATGTAAAAATACAGTGAGCGCAAATACAACATAATGGTCCAATTATATGATTCAAGATGGGTTACTGTTTAAAGACAACAAAATTTGTATTCTAAAATGTTCCATGAGAAATAATTTAATACAGGAAAACATAGTGGAGGATTAGGTAGACATTTTCTGAGATGACAAAACTTTTGTTGTGTTAAATTAATTTCATTATCGACCAGACATGCAAGCTAATGTGAAGAGATTTGTGGAGAGATGCAAGATTTGTCAGCAAAAAAAAGGAAGAAGCCAAAACAATGGGTTATATAAGCCATTGCACATTCCCAACACGCCTTTGGATTCGATCAACATGGAATTTATTCTCGGGTTACCTCAAACTCAGCGGGATAATGACTCTATTTTTATTGTGGACATATTTGTTAATTTTTGATAGGGTTATATTGTTCTTTTCTTTGATGATTGCATTTATTCATTAATACATTAAGTTCACCCCATAACATCATAACATTATTCAGATTTACACCATTATTCAACAACATATGCAACTATGTAGAAAGAACAATATCATCATCATCAACAATGCAACGAAACATAAAGGAACAATAGAAGAAAAGAACGCACACATAGAGACACCAGGATTTGTCAGAGACCAGGGAAAAACCACTATGGGGAAAACCCTTGCAAATTATTCTTCTTATATTGTCATCAAACAATTCAACAAAAAAGAGTACAATTATCCATATCTTCAGTTATGCAATTAACAAAAAAAAAAACTACAACATCCATGAAATGAACCCAATAATGTATATACTCAAAACCCTGATTCTGAAGTCTGTAATGAACTGTCACTGTTTGTAGTCAACTGCTAAACCCTCCGGTCATTGAGAAAACTATTCAGAAGGCTGAGATTTCATATTTAAGGTCCTAGTCTCACAGAGGAGGTTACATGCAAGCAACTATAGTTGTCCCAGTCACTCCCTTAAGCTTGACATGCAAGCGACTGGGGTTAGATCTAGACTGCAGAAACCCTAAACCCCTAGTTGCATGGATGGAGAGTTGTCTGTGTGACTAGAAGGCTCTAATCGCACATATGAGCTTCTATGCGTGCGACTACAATCGAATCCTTCATGTTCTGTTCCTGCAAGTGGGACCTAAAACCCTAAATCAAAGATGCGAGTCTTTGGCCCTGCAATTTCACCTCAGGACGAACTTGATCCTCCACGGACGAGCCTTAGACCTATGCGAGAAAAAAATAAGATAGAGGAGTGTCTCATCATTGTGTCTAAATGAGGTAGAGGGCACTTGTATTTATTGATAAATTGGAAGAGTGGCTAAATCTATAAGGTGGGGATGGTGTTCGGTTGGGGGAGTTGGTGATAAAGATTCTTTTATATGTTGATGACCTTGTATTGATTGCTAAATCGGCCCAGGGATTGCAGATGCACTATATTCCCTTGAACATTTTTGTAAAGAAATTGGGATGCAAGTCAATATGAGCAAGACCAAAATAAGGATTTTCTCAAATAAAAATAAGCAGAGCCATGATACGTTCTTCTCTGAACACAACATTCTTGAAGGAGAAAATGAATACAAGTACCTCATGATTGATTTCAACAACAAGCTTAATTGGGAGCATTGGTGAAAGAAGAGAATTTTAGGAGGGTGGAAAGCACTATATTCTCTTCAAAACAGATGTAGAGAGGCAGAGTTATGGGATTGGAAAACAATTAAAGTGATTTTTGGGCTCCTAGTTTGTCCACTGATATTATATGGGTGTGAAGTGTGGGATAGCAACATCCCTGTCTCAAAATGGAAGCAAGTTGAGAAAATCCAAAAACACCTCATCATGAGCAAGTTTAAAATAAAAAGTTTAGTTTCTTATGAGGAAATTCTGAGTGAAACATGAGCAACTTCCATCGAAGCAATTGCTATGGTGCGTCTCATAAGGTATTTACAAAGAATTGAGCAAATGGGAGAAGGTAGATGGCCTAAAGTTATCTTTAGTGAAGGAATTAGTGAAAGAAAGAAATCATGGATGAGACAAAACAACAAATGGATGCAAAATTGAAATATTTACCTCAATGCATGTCACACAAATAGCAAGGATTTAAAGAGTTTTGTTATGGAGAAGTTTTGTAAGCATATATGGAGAAAAGAGTTGGGTAGAAAGTAGAAGTAATATGTTCAAGAATTCAACCCCACTTGTGATCTCCAACAAAACGAATACATTGGAGCTAGCATTCCATGGAGAACAAAGATTCTTATTGCTCAATTAAGAACTAACTCACATCAACTATGGTACGAAACAGGTCGGTGGAAAAGACCTAAAGAAGCTTGGGAAGAACGAGTGTGTACTTTTTGCACTTTTGGGGCAGTGGAATCAGAAAAACATCTCATTTTGGAATGTGATGCTTTCAAATACATTAGAGACAGTTACAACCGTATATTAACATTAGTTCCTTGGAATTGTATTTTCAATGAGGGGACTGTTAGAAGGTTGCGCCAGCTCATCATTAATTTGAATAATAAGAGGATTGAATTGCAAAAGGAAAAACGCAAGGAAGCTAGTGGTCCCACAGACTATATCTAGTCTCATGGACATTAAAATTTCGTTTCATTTATAGCATTTCAAGGTGGTCCACTTTGCTTTAGGGCCGACCTTATCAAATATGCACATGCACACTTTTCTTCATAAGTACACTTTCCCTTATCCGACTTGAGTGATCTTTAGGTCTTTTTGGTCCTCTTGAAAAGAGGAATTCAATGAAATCATTATCTCCATCAAGTGAGATGTCCAAAGTGGAATTTTATCGTAGTTGCATATTTTGACACTCTCTCTCAACTATGGAGAATTCCACTTGCATCATGTCGTGTTTATCCTGTCATCAAATCATATCCAATCTCAAGTATTTCATATCATCACTTATATTCTAAATTCATCTCTTGATCATTCCTTCTTATCTCTTGATTGTCCCTGCTCATATAATAAACATTATCAAATCTAGAAGAATAATTTGTCACCGGAGGGGAGCCCAAGCTACCACCCTCTGTTCATTAGGCTACTACCTGGAATCTCTGTCAGCGGGCTACTACCTGGAATATATGCTAGTGAGCTACTACCCAAATATCTATCATTGGGCTACTACCCGGGAATATCAGCAAGGAGTTAGATTTACGACCCACAACATCATCAGAGAGCATATAATCTGGGAGCACATCTCACCCTGGATCCACATCGGGGAGCTCAATCTCAACCTAGAATATCATGGGGGAGATACTACTACGACCCCATGTTCAACAATAGGTGATATTGGGGAGCTACTACTCAACCCATCTATTTCCTACTGATCTTCCCAACAATGACTCCTAAGAGTCATGTGGTAGAACACCTGCATCATAATCTGAGCTTGGATGAGATACCCTACTTACCAAGAGGTAAGGATCACATGCCTCCAAACTTCCTCGACCCATTGGCCAGATATGGAGGGATAATCCCAACAAGCCTTGCTTGTGGGTTACTCTACAAATACCAAGATAAGGTGAGCTATTGCTCCAACTCTATGGGTAACAGATAGGGGTGATACCCTATTGTCCAGAATTCCCTCAACCCCAGGAGCCCTTTATCTCAATTCCTCACTCTGGGAGCTCAGATTGGGGGGGGGGGGGGGGGGGGGGCTGCTCAGTCCCTCCATCAACGTTTGTTTTTCTTTTATATCATTATGTTCATATCAGCGTAGTTGTTTGGTCGTTCATGTAGCAATAGCACAATCTCTTGTTCAGGTAGGAAGTCAAATCAAATATCATATGAGAACATAAACAATCATATATATATATATGATAAAAATGATATCATATTCATCCTCCCCCTCAAGGAGGTTCCAACCATAATCCTGAGCTTGTCTCATACAATGACACTGTCTCAATACATGAAGGTATCTCAGTCCCAACTACATGTGGGATTCTATACAAATCATAATGTATCAATGTCATATCCAAGTCCTGCTCAGACGAGTCTCTAAGGAGCTTCTTCATTCCGCCTCATAGCTAGCCATGTTAACAACATCGTACTCAACCTTGGTCGTGCTACGAACCTCTCATCTAAGATATCATGGCAGATCTCATACTAAGGCAACTTCCAAATTTGCTCATCTCATCAATAACGATCCTAATCATCATTTGTACATCCAAGCAATCACATATCACAAGAAGATTGTCCATGCAAGTATTTTTAAGGATGCTAGGCAACAACTCAATGAGAATGAAGTGACTCGATCATGAATCAACTTAGGTTCTATGCACATCATGTATATATACAAACAAATGTTCTAATGCTTCAACAAAATGTCGTTTGCCAAGTTGATTTTTACAATATTTCTTCAAAACTTCTTGAAATTCAATCAGAGTGTCCAATGATTTGCATTTTCAAATAGCTTCGTAATATATATTATCTTTTCCCATCTTCAGAAATCGATTCATCATGCCACAATCATCATTTAGAGCTTAAGAAGCCATCTCCTTCTTACTGAGATCATGAGAGGCTCATTTTTTTTTTTTTTTTTTTTGGGCAAATCTAAACTATTTATATTAGAAAAAGAAAAAGATATGTACAAGAGGTCGAAAACCTCTGAGGAGCGGCGTGAACAGCTCTCTAACAAGTTTTCCAGACACCACAATTGGTGTTTACAGGCCTTGACACAGTGCCTGTACTCAAAAATACATTTCCAGTCTACTGAATTGGACATGATGACCTGGAATTAACAAAATGCATGAACAGAAGCTAACAAGACAAAAATAGAATCTGACTAGACAAACCAGAAGCTGACTAGACAAAACCAAGATGCCTGAAAGGAGAGGGAAGCTGGAGAGAGGACACACGTCCAACATCCGAACAGGTGGCGCAGGCTGAGCGTAGGTGGCAGAGGACACACGTCCATAAACCAATAGCAGGCTGAGCGTAGGTGGCATGCAGGACGCTACGTGGGCGGATACAGATGACACTCGTAACCAAAAGAGCAAGGACGAACTGACCACAGGTGGTCATCGAAACAGAACCAAAACATCAAAAAACGCAGGAGAAGAACCTTACTCCTTCCCCGCTTCGGCAACCACCTTATCTTCATTTTCCTTCTGCTTTGCAGCTTGCTGCTCGGCCTCCCATTCCGCTTCCTCTCTTGCAGGATCAGGCACAAATTCAATTTCCATGCCGCACGGAATGTCCTCCAGTCTCAGAAAGCCTGGAGGGAGAATGGGATACAACCGACCTCCAAAGAAACGCCCAGGCTTCTTGTCTTCCTCAGGTATCTTCTTAGCTGCCGAACTGGTGATTTCCATATCGATAAGGCTACAGATTTCCCTAAGGGCTTCATTCTGCTCCTTGGACTGAAAGCCTGTGCTATCCTCTTCGAGCTTGCTCTGAGAGGAGGGAAGGTAGGAGCTTTCCTCCTGGCTTCCGCTCTGAGAGGAGTTGTTGGAGCTTGGCTCCTGCTCCACACAGATCCCCTTTCCCTTGTCTTCTTCTCCATCTTCTTCCGAAAAAACCACTGTAATCATTGCAGAAACAAATGGCTTCTTGGTGCGACGGAAGTATTTGAATCTCACCGTCTGCACCGAGTTGCTGATATCTGAGTCGGATTCGTCAGAGCCCAGAGAGTTGGGTGAGGCAAAAGCCAGCAGGGTGACCTTCTGCGGGCTATGAACATCTCTGCCTCCAGTGTTCCCCCTTTTACCAGGATTCTTACCCCTACTCGGCGAAGCATGACCTCTAAGAGGCATCCTGAACCTATAAAGATTTAACTGGGTTTCCTTAGCTGGCTTCTCCGTGAAAAATTGTAGCAGAGGGGGCCAAATCGAAAACTGCTTGCGGCCTCTGAAGCAATTCTTCTTCCCTGACTTGTAAGTGGGTTTGCCTCTAGGCTTGCTCACACTTACAATCTTCTCCTCTGCCCACAAACCCTCAGTATCTTGCAGAGCATAATCGAAATCCCTGGCTTGTTCAGACAAGCCTGTTAAACTAAGCTCTTCGTGCCCCGACATTCTGCTTGCTGTAGTCTTAATTCCTTGGAAACTTGGGCAGAGGAAATGGCATTGAATGCCCTTCAATGCGCGATTAATGGAATTCATTAGCTCAGGACAAGTTGCCTTCGCGCCGAAGGCTCCCCGTGTAGATCACATTGCCATGCGCTGTCAACGTGTCACCCGCATCCGGGTATCATGAGAGGCTCATTACCTGTCAATAGTAGATTGTTAGCATATAAACCCAAAACCAAAATAAAAGTCATACTTTGGAACACTTCTGAAGTAGAGGTTTGGATCAACACATCTTCTTTGCTTCATCGAATAACTATCAATGCATACATATATGGATCGGGGAGCTTGCTTTACACAAAGCTTTATGCAAACATAACACTTTACCAAAGAAATATTCTTAGCCTTACATAAATCAATATCAACCAAATCAACTAAGTCAACTTATCAAATTTTAGATGCCAGTTCAGAACCAATATCAAAATCATCACAATATCACAATATCATATTCTTTAGACTAGGTGATAGGTAGAGCTCTCATCAAGTAATGACTTCATGCCAACAAGTTATCCTAAGCAATATCAAACCAACCTTCATCAAGTCATCCTTACGATCATAATATAAGTCACTAGATGCAAATGCACACCAAGAATAAATTATGAAGGTTCCATCCATTCATTGTCAAATTACTTCACACTAAATTACAACTGTCAATACTTCAACCAATGTGTTAAGAATGAGAAGGCTAATACGGAACCATTATCGAATACCAATATTTGTCACTGAAAGTCACCATGCCCACATAACATTATCGTCACGACAAATAATCAATTGCCAAGTCAAATCATTAATCTTCAGGTCAAATACCAAATTCGCTATCATAGAGATACCTTTAGTCCAGAACATATCTCGACATCAAGCATCATGTCAAAACTCCAAACATTGTTTATATTAGAAAACTAAATCATGTCAAACTCTTGCAACACAAACTTTAAACATAATGACATATCTATATGCATGTCCTGGTCACCTGCAAACACAAGTTCAGTCTATATATTCATATTAAAGTAAAGATTCAGAATTTCCTACTCAAAGATCTTTATGTTCTTTGCTCCACATCTGTAAGACTGACAACCTTCAGGAAAACATCTGATTTCATGCATAGAACTTCATTTTTGTGTCGAACAGGCATAGTGACACCCATAAGCCTTCCTGCGTGCGAATGGAAGACTACAATCGCACCCTTAACCTTACTTCCACATGACTGAAAGGCTACATTCGCATCTGTAAACCTTCTTCTCCGCGGCTAAGGCTTAGAGTAAGGGAAAACTATCTCTTCTCATATTAGAACTGCTGCAGATCAACAATGTCCGATTTTTTTCTATTCATGCCAATAAATCATACTTCAACAATAAAGTATGTACATATAATGCAAATAATAATAGGATAAGGGATATTATGGAGAGATTCTCCCTTTGAATGGGAATCCACTTCATTCATCTTCATTCATGCCATCAACCTGTCTATAATGCTATCATGCATCAACAAAATTGTTAGATCATAAAGCCAAACCATATCACATATTCATCATAATTATATATGTTAGCATCAATTATGACATCATGACATCAATCTTTCGTCAAGGGTTAGTGTCAAATAGCTAATAGGAGCATGATCACAACATTACTTCTTTGTCACGTAATTCAATCCATCAAGTCAAGGCATTCAATTTTATCATATGACATAATTACTAATAAAACATAACCATGGCCAACAAGAGATCCTGAATATCAATCTCATTGTTAGAATTCTATCAACATGAATACCATGCATTTTACAAACAAATAGTTTCAAGTTACCATCTATTAGAATCAAGGGGATAACCTTCTTTATCGGATCTAGATATCCAAAATGGTAAATGTTAGCCAAACATCAAGTATGCCACTATATCAAAGATCAACATTAAGTAGCCTCATAGAATCAAGAAGTTCATCGTGTTTAAGAAGTAAAATACTTGTTCAATACCAAGTGCACCATTTTATCATAAGAACCAAGAATCCAAATCAATTTCATATGCATGCATGAACTATTTGAGAAGGATGTATTCTAAAAAAACCTTAGGGCTTACCTTGCCGTACAATATTGAAATAACATACCATGCATACCTTTTAGTATTCAAATACCCGTGCATCTTTTCATTTGACTTAAGCAGCTTGTAGCACTTTGTCCTCTTTTCATTAGGTGCCTCCTTACCTTTTTCCAGCTCTAGATTTTCTTTCTTGCATCTCAAATGATCCTCAAGAAGGATCCACCTATCACATCTCATTAAGGAGGTTAGAAACATCCATATACTCAAATACACACACAAGTAGTATAAGTAATGATAAAAACAATAATCATATCTATAAGTCTAAACAAAAGTAAAGACGTAAAGGAGCATCATAAGTCAAGAGATACTTATCTTCAATGAGAGGTGATCCTCTCCCTCTTGAACCAACCTTCACTATTTCAATCAACTTTATCAACAATCAAGCCTACTAGAGACTATCCCATCTAAGGCTTCATCATATCTGTCACAAGTGCTTGAGCATCTTCACATTGATCATGCTAGGTTTCATATCTCATATCTTTGCCACAAAATAGGGTTTCTCAAAACCTAACCTCATAATATACATTAAACCCTAATACACAAATTTCCTAAGGTTTTCTTCAAACCCTAGAATTCTTTTAGGTCTCCTCCATCTTCTATTGCTTCCATCAAAGGTTTTTCCATGGTGGTGATTTCTATGGATTTTCTTCAATCCAACTTTGATACCATGTTAATTTTTCATAGCGATATATTGTTCTTTGCTTTGATAATTGCATTTCTTCATTAATACATTAAGTTCACCCCATAACATCGTAACATTATTAATATTTACACCATTATTCAATAGCATATGCAACTATTTAGAAAGAACAATATCATCATCATCAACAATGCAGTGGAACAGAAAGGAACAATAGAAGAAAAGCATGCACACATAGAGACACCAGGATTGGTCAGAGACCAAGGCAAAACCCACTATGAAGAAAACCATTGCAAATTATTCTTCTTAGATTGTCATCAAATGATTCAACAAAAGAGAGTACAATGATCCATATCTTCATTTATGCGACTAACCAACAAAACAACTACAACATCCAGGAAATGAACCCAACAATGTATATACTCAAAACTCTGATTCTGAAGTCTGTAATGAACTGTCATTGTCTGTAGTCAACTGCCAAACCCCGCAGTCCTTGAGAGAAATCTTTGAAATGCTAAGATCTTATAATTATGGTCTTAGTCGCATGAAGGAGGTTACATGCGAGCGACTATAGCTAGCACAATCACTACCTTAAGCATGGCATGTGAGCGACTGGGGTCATATATGGATTGCAGAAACCCTAAACCCCCAGTTGCATGGACGAAGAGTTGTTCGTAAGACTGGAAGACTCCAGTCGCACAAATGAGCTTTAGTGCATGTGACTATAGTCGAATCCTTCCTGTTCTGTGCCTGCAACTAGGGCCCAAAACCCCAAATCAGAGATGCGAGCCTCAGACCTTGCAATTTCACCTCAGAATGAACCTGATCCTCCACAAATGATCCTCAGACCTGTGTAAGCCAAAAACCAAGATAGAAGAGTGTCTCATCATTGTGTCTAAATGAGGTAGAGGGCACTTGTATTTATAACCTTTCAAGGTGGTTCACTTTGCTTTAGGGCTGAACTTATCAAATATGCACATGTGGGCTTTTCTTCATAAAAAATTTTCCCTTATCCGATTTGAGTGATCTTTCAGTCGATTTTGGTCCTCTCGAAAAGAGGAATTCAATGCAATCATTATCTCCATCAAGTACATTTTAACAATATATTAAAAACTGGTACATTTTATTCGATATAAACTGTTGATGCAACTAATGTGGAAAAATTATCTTTTAAAGAAATTGTAAGATTACATGGATTTCCTCATTGTATTATGTCAGAAAAGGATACAAAATTTGTGGGCCATTTTTGGAGGAAGCTAGGCACCAATTTAAATTTCAGTCCACCATATCATTTGTAGACCGGTGGTCAAACAAAAGTGGTAAATGGAAGTATGGGAAATATTTGAAGGAGTTTGGTGAGTGATCATCCCAAACAATGGAAACAAGTGCTTTCCCAAGCCAAATTTGTTTACAATGGTTCACCCAACATGAGTACAGGTATGAGTCCATTTCAAATTTTATATGGAATGCATCGAAGAGGTGTATATGGATTAAGAAATTTGAGTAATCAAGAACTCAAAAGTGTAGTAGGAGAAGATTTTGCAGTTAGTATGCAGGAAAGGGTAAAACAATAACTACATGAAAGTAGTTGCAAATACAAATAGCGGGTGGACATGAAGAGGAGACAACAAGACTTTTGGTACATTTCAGAAATGAGAGATTCCCAGTAGGAACATAGAATAAGCTCAAAATGAAGAAGATTGGTCCTTGTAATTTTGAGGAAATTTTCCTCCAATGCATAGGAAATAGAACTCCATTTAGAGATTGGCATCTTCAATGTAGCTGATTTATATCCTTTAAAAGAAGCAAACAAAACTTCAACTGATGCAATTGTTAATGATGAAAATCAAACCAATGGATGGAAGAGCCAAATACAAAATGTTCTAAAGGATATTTAAGCAGTGTTAGACCAGATATTAATGAAATGAACTAGAGACAAGGAATATTATCAATATTTAATCAAGTGGAAGAATCAACTAGTTGAAGACTCTACTCAGAAGATAGAGGTATATATTTCGAAGTATGGTACCACTATGGAAAATCTTATGAAGACTTTATTTCCCCAAGAGTCTTGTGCAAGAGCATCACCATCAATAAATTCATTTTGAATGTAATCGTCGTGAAATTCATTTACTACAAGAAGTGGGTTTCCTAAATTATTTTAATTATTTGAAATACTTAGGAAACTTAGTATTTAGTTGGAATTATTATGTATTTGCATAAATTAGGAATTTGTTGTAGTTGATATCCAAGAGGTATTATAGACAATTTTATTATTTTATATATTTTCTAGATTTAGGACTCAAATCCACAATTAATAGATCTGAACTAATTTATCATTTGCATTAAAAAAGATACCTATATTTAAAAGTTTGAGGGAGAGAAAGTACAGAGAGTCAAAGAGAGACAAAAAGGTTCTGTAAGTTTGGTTTAGTGTATTTTTTGAATGAGGGAATGAATTAACTGAAGAAAATTTCCCCTATTTTATTGTTACTAGACAATGATATTATGTTATGGATAAGGTTTCCTTTAAATTTATGCTTTTATGAAAAAATTGTGAAGTTTCTATCTTTGTTTCTGTTTCAGGGCTCAATGAGAGCCACCATATCTCAATTCCCACTACAATTAAATCATTTGGCTTCAACGAGTTCTTTATCAAATTGAATTCTTCTGTGATGAGGCAGTTCTTCGACGTCGAGTTCATTCTGTGAATTGTCTAAACATAAAAAAAAATTCATAATGTTAAAACAAGGCCAAAACCTTTTAAGTTTTTTTTAACAAAACACAATTCAAGATGTGGTCCGTAGTTGTCTTGTCAAGGAGAAGTTTTGTTAATTTTCTGCTTGAAGCCTCGATCCCCCAAGTAGGAAACTTGGGTGGGACCCAATCGAGGACCTGAATTCCATTTGAATTCGTGCAACACAGGTTGGTCCTGACTCTCAATAAAGCCTTCTTAGTCTCAAGTGTTTGTATGACTAGTCAATCTGACCCTTGACTAGCCTGCAGAGAGGTTGGCACCAACCCAGTCAGCCTTCCTGACGACCTTCCTTAAATTTGTAATTTAAGGACCTTCCAATGCCGACCTTACTGAAATATATAATGGTTAAGTCAATTTGTATAACAATTAATAAGTAGTAGGTTTTAAATGGTTTTAATTGATTTTTCAAAAGTAGGTTTTTTTATACTTGTGATTCAGAGTTAAATTGCTAAGCAGGGGCAGTTGGAAAGATTAGATCGACATCACATTCACAGGTTTCCGCAATGAAAATGTGTTGGGAATTGCATGTATAGAGTTCAACAATTCAATCAAATTACACAAAGCAAAAGAAACATATGAAACAAGATAGTGCAACATAACCCATTATATTGATAGTAGGATAAATATTAGGAATGTGTACAAAAGAAGTCAAACAATTGTCTAACTTGTATTGTCCTAACAATAATCCAAATACAAAATGGCTAGGGTAGAGCCATAAAATTCCAAGCATGTGCATAAATATACAAAATCGTCGATTAAAGCTTGGTAAAATATGCAAAGAAGAATACAAATCGTCGATTAAAGCTTGGTAAAATATGCAAAGAAGAATACAAGATGACTAACAAAGGGAGTAGCATACAAACTAATAAAGAAGATAGATAGCTTGAGTGATGAATCCTCTGTAGCTTAGGGATTTTGTGAAAGCTACTCTATATCTCTCTCTCTTTGACTTATTTCCTTATAGGAAGAAAAAACACCACACCAATCAAGCCTCCCATAATCCAACCTTTGTTTCCTTTATTGTTGGTGTATAATTCATTCAATACTAGTGGCCATTCCCATTCAAATCTGATATCCATTCCTTTTAATTGTTGTCCCTCCCACCTCAATTCCATCCAAAACCTCTGAAATTGATTGTTCCAAATTTGTTTCAACCGCATCCCATTTTTTTGAAACATATGTAACTAGATGGTCCACATTGATACATGCCATTCAAAACATTTTATGCCTTGGAGCCTTGCCCAATTATCCTAGAGCCAATAAAATCCATTTCTTCTATGCCCAAGGAAGAATGAAAAACACTTATGAGCCTTTTTTGAGAGTTGTGGTTTTCCTCATACTATGTAAATTTAATCATGGCTTTCCATTATTGAGACATTTAATTTCCTTGAAGAAGATCTAGAACAATTGACTAGAAACAAATAATTTCGTTGGTCAATTGTATTTCATTTCTACATGTAAAAATGAAGACATAGTGTTCCCATGTCAATACTAGTTTTTTCATATCGGTATTTCAACCTAACAACTTCGAGAAATTATTCCTATCAATAGACTCTTGGTGTCAGGCCACAAAAACTTGTTTGTAATTTCCTCCTACTAAGGCCTCCCATTGGTTAAAACAACTTTTGCATTGGTAACATGGTTCATAAGTTATTAGCAAGTGAAGATTACAAAACAAACTTAAAATGTCGATGAAACCAACATGTGTAGCCCATTAAGGATCTTTGGAAAAAAATTATGCAATAACATAAGCATTTAAACACTGAATTTGAATCCACCAGGTGTAATACACTACAAACTTAGAGGGATTTCTAATGATTGGTTGCATGCTACACTTTGACTATGTCTACATATCTTACTCATGTGTGCCATTCCACTACACGTTTCACCTCTGGTCAGAATTCGTAGTCCCACGTTCTTCCTTGGCATGTTCCCCTCTTGGACTCTTAAGCTTTTTTAGCAAGGAAGACATTTTCAAATTGATTTTTAGGGGAAAATTAAATCCATCATACGCTTTAATTAGCAATCTATTTCCAGTAGTTGAGGCTTGATGAGGCGTAATGGTTGTAGTAGGTGCCATTGGAGGAGCATTGAAGCTAGGCCACTCTCTGAAACTACTAAACTTGATAAGAACCCTAATGTGGAAATCCAAATGGTTTCTGAAGTGGTGAGGGTTGTCACGTGCTAGGGATGTGGTGTTACATGTAGGTGAGGGATGCCACATGTATGCCACATGGAAACTGTACAAGTTCCATGTGGCATTTGAAGGACACATTTCAAATGGGAATAACTTTCTATCCAAAGCTCAGATTTGGATGAAAGTTACATCGTTGTAAAGCTCTCGATGAGAAAAAGAATATGGTAGTCTCTAAAAATACTTTTAAGGTGACTAAGTAAGGATGAAATTTGGTAAACCCATATGATCCATGAAGTCACCTTGGGGATCAAGTCTAGATATTCCATATCTTTAATCATATATTAAGGGGTTGGGTATGTTATATTTATCATTGAATGTTAGCACCAACTCATCACCATTATTGAAAAATAAAACACACACCAAATAATGGAGTATACTTTCTCTCTTACTCCTCTATATTTAAATTTCAAACCATTAACTTGTTTCTTTTGGTTTAAAATAAAAATAACTTTCAATTAATTGAAACTAAGGGGTAGACTCTCTCTTATTAAGTAAAAGGCATATTTTCTCGCATTAATGGGTATTTCTATCATACATGATGCTCCTAGGTATGCCAAAGTGCACCTTAACTATCCCTGGTAAAATGCAATATACAATCTATGGTAAGCCAAACTAATTCTTCCTACATCTTGGTCCTAAAAAAGTTACTCTACAAGTTGTACACAATATTTCTAACACAAAAATGTCTTGCAACCTTGGAGTTTGAAGAATCCCTTATTAGTTGTAGATTTTATCGTATGGCACACACAATTTTGCCATGCTGTAGAATATTACAGCGTGAATATGGTAATTATCCTTACTTTCTTTGTCTACCCACCTATGACGGCCCTATAATTTTTGATAGGCGCTCACGATTTCTATCTATCTGTTGTGTAGTTCTCACAGTTGCTTCTATCTATCTGTTGTGTAGTCCTCACGGTTGTGCCTGGCTTCTTGTTCTCATTATTTATAGGGTTGATTAACTCTCTCGCTTTCTATCTATTGCTGCGTACTCCTGGTAGAGTATTCACCCTAAATTTCTAAAAAAAAATTCACACAACTCTAGCTTGAAAGTTGTTTCTTGTAACATATAAATTACTTTAAGATTAATCTTTATTAGTGAAATTTGAAAGACAATTCTTCTACTCTTAAAATATTCAATATAAAAAAATTACAACCATAACTATAATTAATTTTTTGGTGTTAATTTTCTAAACATCACCTATAATCTTTAAATATAATGCACATCTCTATTTCATATATATGCTTTTGCTATACTATTTAAATTTTGTTTTTATATTAAATATAATGCACATCTCTATTTCATATATATACTTTTTCTTATAATATTTAAATTTTGTTTATTATAAAAATGGATATATTTATTTTTTCATAAATATTATAATCACATTATAATATATAAATTTCATTAAAAAAAATATTTAATTAAAAAATAAAACAAACTAAATTATTAATTATTAATTAAAAAATTATTATATTTTTACTCTTCCATAAGTATTTGCTATTACATTAAAACATAAAATTAATTTAATTAAAATTCCCGAACAAATCAATTACTTCATTGACTTTTTTTTTAACGATATTAAAATTTTAAATTCAAATATTTTTTATTAAAAAATATGGTAATTGTTATAAATAAAATTTAGCGGTTAAAAGAAAATTAAGTTATTATAAGAAGGTCATCAACCCCACTTTAGAAGATCAAAAGTATCTCTCTATTTTAACTAGCTCAAAGAAGAAAATTAATATAGCAAAGATTAGAACGAATTCTCATGAGCTCCATAGTGAAACAGGTCGTTGGGCAGTTCCTAAAACGCCATGGATGGAAAGGATCTGCCATATATGTGAGAATAGGAACATCAATGATGAAAACCACTTCCTCTTAGAGTGCCCCGCGTACAACCACATTAGCTCTCAGTTTCACAATCTTTCTTACAACACTGACCTTCCTAGCCATTTACAATGTCAAAATTATAGTAAGCTCGGGAGGCTTCTCTTCAAGCTTTTTGAGCATAGGAATAAAATCTTAAATCAAAATAAATAATTTGTTTCTTTAGATCCGATAAACCAATGTTTGCGTTTGCTCTCAACGGACGTTAACCACCACCATCATCATCATCATAAATGATAGTAAACTAAAAAATCAAAATCAACCCATTTTTTTAATGATATTAAAATTTAAATATATTTTTTATTAAAAAAAATATTGTAATTTTTTATAAATAATAGGAAAGTAAAAAACAAAATCAACACAAATCCAGATATAAAATCAAATGTTAGTATGAAATATAGAAAATTAAACATTAAATTATATTAAAAATCTCATCAATATACAAAAGTCCTGTACATATACTCGTAAAGGAGCTATGCTAAACACAAAAACAATGAACAATAAAAATATTATTTGCGGAAGAAAATTAGTTAGATCCAAAAAAAACCTTTATTAAATATATAACATGTTAAACATATTCATGGTAGACTAACTTAACAAATATGGTTTTTTAATAATTGCATTATTACCATATGGGAGAATTATCTATATAATGAAATAGAAGTAATGGAAAACAAAAAATAAACCAGTATCCATACTTCGACTAATGGGCTTTTATCATTCAAAAGTATTCAAAAGATTTGACCAGCAGAAATGTTTATCATCCTATTAATTTTAAAATTATCATCTTATTAATTTAAAAATATTTTACAAATAGAAATGTTTACCACTCTATTATGTTAGATTCCTAATTTATCTTTATTAGTTAGTGTAAAACATAACTTAGGAATGGAAACCCTAATATGAATCTACATTGTCTCCCTACAGAAAAGAGTTATATTTATAGTTTTATAACATCACTCTGGTTCATATTTAGAGAGGTTTGATTTGATTTGATTTGATTTTTTAATATTTATTGAAAATCTATACTATAATAAAATTTATTTTATTTTATTTTTTCGGAAACTTTTTTTTGGAAAATTTCAAGGATTGAAGTTTCAGAAATTTGGGGTTGGAAGTCTTTACCATAAACCCCAGACACATCGCTGACATAGGGTTATCACCCAGAGCTAACAAAGGAAGGTTTTCAGACATTCGAACTATCAGCATGGGGCTATAAGTGTTGGGTAATTCATTGATAAACCGCCATGAAACCCTCAATTCTAATGATTCATTAATTGCATGTTCACTGATGGGAACCTTTTTTGTCCTTTGTTGGATATCAACTATCAATATCAAAATATCGAGAGATAAGTGTCAGGACTTCAAAGTATCAACTATGTCACAACATCTGATGTTCTCATGATGCTAACCAATCCTGACACATTTGTTGCATTACAAAAATGTTCCTATTACATGCCCATGTTTATCGTTATCGGACCTTGAAGCTATTGACTATCAAGTGATCCCTCAAATGGGAACCTCAAATACTAACAAGCCTTGTTAACCTTTGTCAAGTAACATAGAAAATTTCGTCAATTGAGATACGTTATCGAATAGGGGGAGCAATGCAAGAAAAGTTTCTTGTTGGTGTCATTTTTCTTGATGGGTCATTGACATAGCAAACAAGAATGTTAATAAACAAAAGATGGGTCTCATCCAATTGATGGATCATTAGTCGAGTGCCTTGATCCTATGTTGTTGGCCTTTCAGAGATCGAGCACTGTGTGTTAGGGGATCCATTAATAATCCAATAGTGAAAACCCCCAATGTTTAAAAAAACTAATAATCCTATTGACTAAACTATGGTGATATTAGATTGTCGAGTGTCGAGCAATTGAGCACCAAGAGGTTCAGACCTCTGCTATTAGGACTTCTTCCCAATACTACCAGAACTCCATAAGGGTTGATGTGGCATGCGAAAGTGGCGAGATAATGTGGACCAAGGTTTCCACCTATCGGCCACATGCTAGCTAACATGGCATTATACAATGGTGACACGTGAGCAAAAGAACTACCACGTGTCAGCGACATGGCAATGGTAAAAACACTGTTGTGACACTTAGAGGACATATTTTCAAATGGGTGTAACTTTGTGTCCATAACACACATTTGTATTAAATTTATATTATTGGAAAGCTCCAGATGAACCAAAGACAATGGTTGTCTCAAAAAAACATTTTAAGGTGATTGAGAAAAGATGGATTATGATAACCCCGTCTTCATAAATCTAAGTTAAACATGAACCACTAATCCATCAACACCACCCCACTTTCATGAATCACTTAATACCTAATCCATTACTATTTAAATCAACAATCCAGAATAACCCCAACCACTAATTTACTAGCACCCTCACCACTAACCCATTAACCAATGCATCCTCTAATCATTGATCCACTAACTCACAATCCCCCTAACCATTGATCAAACCGTCTAATGTGTCCTTAATCATTACCATGTTAAATCCCTAACTAATATCGTTAAATATAGTCAAACATGGTAAACGATAGTCGAATACAGTTATCGACTGATGCTACTGACCCACTAACATGTAACCCACTAATTTCTAAATCATTTAAGAGTTATCCAACTAACCTCTTAAGAAGTAGGTCCCACACAACTTTGCCAAATTGCAATTCATTGCATATGTTCTTACATTTATTTTCAGTGTAAACTACAAGCATATCAAAATTTGCATACAAAGGTAAAGCTATTAAGAAAACTATATCCTATTAGGTTTTTGTAGCAAATTTTGATTAAGAAGTAAACACTAGTGCAATATTGCTAAAATTCTAGCAAATTTCCAATAAAACTTCCTTGCAACATATAAATTACTTTAAGATTAATCTTAGTCAATCAAAATTTGAAGGGCTTGGTATTCCGACTCTTTAAAACTCATTATTAAATGAATTGCAGTTATATCTATAATTACTATTTTTTGGTTGGTTTTATAGATATCAAATGCAAAATTTAAAAATATTATATATATATATATATATATTATATATATATATATATATATATATATATTTCATATATATTTTTTTAACTATAATAATTGCACTTTATTTATTTAAAATTGAAAAAAATATATATTAATTAAATTTGATTAGATAAATGGTAGATGTAATTAAAAAATAAAACAAATTAAATTATTAAATATTTTTTCTTTTTATTTATTTATTTTTTCTTTTTCAAGTTGTTTGACTTCTCCAAAGATTACTTCACGCTCAACTCGTGGCTTGGGAAACTGCAACCCATGAGCATCTAAGTTGTCTAAATCACCCAAGGATCATACCCAATTTGAGCCACATTAACACTTAACATGGATGAAAATTTTCCCATGAAGTTTCGAACTGGTGACCTTCACATCACAAAGTGACTTAAAACTACACCCCATCACTGTGTATTCTACGCCCCATGAGCTATTTTTCTCTTTATTTATTAATTAACTAAAAAATATTATTTTCTTAAATTTTTGCTAATACTCAATATTACAATAAAACGTAAAAGGAAAGTGATACTTTCACTTATTTAAATGTTAATTTTTTTTTTCTCGGTAAAACTAGCTATTCTATTATAATGTATTTACAGGAAAAATTACAAGCAGTAGAACAGTACTTCCATGGCCACCAGTGGCACATTGGGTATCCTGGGATTGACACAGTAGCTCCCTCGCAGGGGCAGCACCGACAAAATTATCTAATTCCCCCAAAAAGTGACAGAGGCCGAGGCCAATACTACTTGACGCGCAACATAGCATAACAGCCCACGTAGGGGCACCTTTCAAAATTCGACTGTGAGTCGCCATACACAAGACAGACTGAAACTAAACATGCTGGACAGACTGACTGACCGAGACAAGACCAGAAGAAAAATTGCAGGTGAAAAAACAAAGTGACCTTAGTCGTAGACTCGAGCAGAAAGAAAAAGGTGGGAGCTGGAGCGTGCGCCAGGGGTTCAGTCGTTGCCAAGATGTTTTTCGCCGAGCCCATCGCCACCGAGACCTTTGCCACCAAGACCTTCGTCGCTGAGACCATTGCCGCCGAGACCTTCGCCATCGAGAGCTTTGTCTTCAATACCAACACCTCCGAGATCCCCGTCCCCAGGACTTGTTTCCTCCACAATGGTGCACCAGCCCATGCCCTCCGGGACTCCTTCCCACATGGCAGCCCACCTAGCCTCTGCTGAGTCTTGAGTCTTCTGCTCCTGAGGTTGGACGGGGGCATCCTTAATCTCCTTCCCATGCGTAATTGGCGGTTGCAGAGCAGGGCATTCCATACCAATGCCATCTGTGGGTGGATTCCCCATTCCAGGAGGTGTTCCACTGTCATCTCCCTCAGGAGCAGCGGTGAAGAGGACGAAGATGTGTGCATTAATCCCTTCGTTGCTCTTGGAGCTGCCCAGGGTGAAAACCACCAAGCTAAACGCTGGAAGAGCTGGCTCTCCCTCGCTGGAGCTGCCCACCTCCGTGAATTGCCCAATTTGGAGGGGCCGAGCCCTTGCTCTCCTGTAGCAATAACAACAGCAGCAATGGTGATGCTCATTCGCTGCCGGAGGGCGAGAGGATGAGCCTCTCCCAGAGCCTCTACCAGAGCCTCTTCTACAGGGTTGGCGCTCCCGTAGTCTTGCCATGAACCCACCCCCAAATTCTCTGAAATCCTGCGATGTATTTCGTCCACAGCAACCGACCTGAACTCGCCACCACTTCCTCCCAAATGTGGAAATCTCAGAGAGATCAGAACCCAACTTCGGGCCACGAAGAACCAGGAATACAGGTCGAAGTGGCAGCGAGTCCCCCTTCCTCTGCGACTGCACTTTCTTGGAGAGCCTCGGCAGCTGGAGCTCGTCCAATTCTCCTTCACAATGATCTCTCTTGTTCCTGGCTGAGCCATGAATACCATTCGCATACCCTCGGTGGACGCGCTCCTTAACTGCACACTGCCTTGCCATAAATTCACAGCACTCTGCCATGAATGCCCAAGCCTCGACCTTAGCGGGATTAGCCTTTTGACGGCGATCCATTAGCCTTAAATGCTTCCACGGGGCGGCACATGCAGGTCATGTGGCCCGTTCCTGGGTGGCAAGCTATCACCCGCATCCGAGGTATTTAAATGTTAAAATTATAATAAAAACATTTTTTTTTTTCCTACGAAAAAAATCGTAATTTCATTCATTAAATGAGTGAAGATTACAATTACACAACCTGTGTGCATTCATCTATCAAAAAATGCAAAAATAACAGTTGTGTAAGCTCACGTAAGGAAAGGAGTTCCTATGACTAGTGTGCCCAAACATTTGACAACACATTTAAGCATACAAACATTAAAAAAATTTAACTAATAATTCTAGCTAGCATTAAGAAAACTAATTATTCTGTCCAACAAAGCACAAGAAATATTGTCAATAGCAACTTCGAAACAAAATTCAAATAAAAAGGATTAAACGACCGATGGTTCATGATGAATGTGATTGAAAGGTTAGTGAAAAAACTCATAGGCATGTCCATTGATCTGCTCTCTTATACCCCACAAGCCTTGGTCCAAATTGAGACCTTTTTGAGAGATAGTATGTTGTTTGGTTCCTCTCCCTATAAATATGGGAGCAATTAAAAAGGGAGAAAGAGTAAACAATTCACATGATTTCCTCTAGGATAGGCATGAGAATAATGTTCCTACAAGATTGGGTTTTTTGAGGCAATTGATAGTGAGCATTGAGTCCCAAAAAACTTGTATCTGAGTGCATTCTTTCTCTAAGGAAAATAGCAACAATTGTTGAGAAGCCAGAAATTCTGCTTAATTGTTGGTCTTTTGGCCCAGTCCCATTTTGACTGGCTAATAATGAGCTTCAGAGAGGAAAATGAAAAATCCACCTCCACTTTGTTCCCCTGTATTGATTGAGGCTCCATTGAAATAGGTCCACGACCTAGTTTGATCTATGCATTCCGACTTGATCACTCTGGGTGGGGCAAAGCCTTTTTTCCTGAGGAAAGTGGCTTAAAATAGCAAGAATTCTAGCTGCAGTATGCTTAGGTATGGCAAGCTTATCTCAAAAAATAAACTTGTTTCTGGCCAACCATACCTCCTAACTTATGATTAGGGGGTGTGCTTTGAGTGCACAACTATAGTGTTTTAGTACCATGACTTCCAAGAATCCCCCAAATCCAAACCATCTCTAGACGTTGTGTGACTCAGAGAGATCTTTCATTCGTTCCACACCCGCTGGTGGAAAGGGAAATACATGAACAAATGCTTTGTGTTTTCATCATTGTTTTTACATAAGGAGCACCAACTTGGCCCAATCATAAATATTCTCCGCAGTACGTCCTAGGCGGGGACCTTCTTCACCACTAGATACCACAATTTTTTTTGATTTGGCAAGACACTTAGCTTTCCATTCATCTTTCCAACACCATTTTTGGTTTGTTGCTACTCTATCAACCAATAGGGAAATGTAGCTAAGCTTTGGGGTGTAGGTTCCAAAGGGGGAGATACTCTAGATAACTTCGTCATCTATGTATGTTAATATTATATGATCACCAGATAGGGCTTGCAAGAAGCCTTTCCATATGTCACAGAAAGCCCCCACTAGACCTAAATTTTCGACTAATAGCCAACCTTGTCTCTAGATAGATGAATTTGCAAGGTTAGTGATATGACACAATGTTGTGTAACCTATGTCTCTTAGCATATCAGTTAGAGGATGGGGAAACAGGTGATTCTAGTTGCTACCAAACTAGGGTTAAGACTAAGTCTCACTCTATCTCCTCTGTCTACCTACCATGCTAGCCTGTTATTTATGATATCAAAAGAATTGAGCATAAACCTCCAAATTACCGAGGCTTTTGCTTTAGGCTCATCAATCCTCCTTATTCAGTGTTCCAATGAGCTTGAGGTAATGTACCTATGGGTGACCACCGATGTTCATAAGTTGACTAGGAGATCAACCTCCAACCACATTTGGCAGCCAAATATTTTGAGAATAAGAAAACATTCTTCGGGCCTCAACCACCCAAAATTTTTGGCATAGCAATCTTATCCCACTTGACCTAAGGCATCACCTCGGTTCCTGCTTCCCAACCTAGAGAAAGAGTAAATTCTTTTAATTTTTTCTAGTACACCTTTAGGGATCAATGCTAAGGAATGGCTTCTAACAAAGACTTGAACAAAACCATACAACCTGCCCTAGAGAGTCATCTAAGACACCATATTTTCAGTGGTTTTTCCACTTTGGCTATAAGACAAACCCAATCTTCTTTATTTTAACATGTTGATTTGGAAGCTCAGGGATATATTCCCTCATTTGGACAACCTTCCTCATCTAGAGAAGATCACCCTTGCCCTTGGAAGAATTTAACTTGGTTAAGGAAAAATGTAATTTTAAGGTGACAACCCACATGTACACAAAATTACAGGCTAACTTTAAAGAAAAAATGGGCACCCCTTGGAAGCATATAAATACAAGACAAGTCAACCTGATTTGGACATCACATCAAGCATCTTATTCTTTCTCTTTTTGGATTGGTTCATACAAGTCTAAAATTGCAGGGTCTAAGCTCACATGTGCGAGGATAAGAAATTAAGCTAGAGTCGCAGGGTCTGATCAAAGAAAATTCAGCGCCAGTCGCTGCATTGATAGGGTTCTCCCTGCAACTAGAGGGCTACAACTACACTATCTATCACTAGGTCCAAACAACTGTGACCTAAAATACTTTTGAACGTTGACCGTAGACTTTGATCAATTTTGGGGACTTTGACTTTGATCAAATTTGTCTATTAGACTCATCTCTTGGATATTGTTTGGTTGGTTTTGTGGGATAGTTAAAGGATTGACTTTGACTCTTGATTGATGAGTTGGAAAATCGTACTCTCCTTTTTTAACATTTTATGCGAATCTAATAAGAAGAAGATTTTGAAAGGGTTTTCCCCTTGTGGGGGTTTTTCCCTGTTCTTTGACCAATCTTGGTGTCTCTTGTTATTGCTCTTGATTGTCTTCTACTATACATTGCATTTAATGTTCTATCTACAATTGCTATTTATTATTGGAATATTGATTTGATTGCTGATTAAGTTAAGAACTGGGCTAAAGTGTTTGTAACAACATAGAACAATGGAAAATTAACATGGTATCAAAGCTAAGGTGAATACAAGCCCATGGAGACAAGAGACAAGAGAAATTACCTTTGGAAGACGCCGAAGGAGCCTATTTGATTTGGTCAAGATTTCTACCTCTTACTTCAAGGATTCTAAGAAGTTGGGTGACTCATCAAACTTCACAACTTGGAAGATCAAGTTGGAAGTGATATTGAATGAAAATGATGTCTTGGAATGGGTAAAAGGAAAGGTCCCTATTGTCATCTAAGATGTACACTTAACTATGGGGAAAGTTTCCAACCCCATAATGTATAATATTTATGCTGCAATGCTTAGAGTAGGGGCTATCACCTATTCCTTGCTCTCTCTATTTAAGCTCTCTCCTAGACAAGCTAAGGGGGGCAATTCCAAAAGGTGATGATGGAAGGAAAACTTGTTGAAATAATAAGCTCTAAGAGACTAAGGGTATGGAAATCATTATTAATGTAACTTGATTAATTAGAGCAAGTGTAAATATTGATGAGAAATGTGAAGGATAGATTGGATTAAGATTAATATGGCAACCAAAAGATGTAAAGGATGATAGACCAATGCCTTATAAACAATGCTCAAATAAAAATCAAGGTACTTGCAATAGTAGATTGATATTTCAAGTCACAATAAAAACAATGTTGCAAGACAAATGCTAGTATAAGATGAGACGATAATGAAATATGAGCATAAAATATAGCTTGCAAAAACTAAAGAGACTTGTACTTCACTTTAAGAGAAAGGCTCAAATAAGATATGGCAATGCCAATGGACAATTAGTAAGGAATTTAAATGACAATACAAAGCAGTAATGAAATATTGCAAGTGAAATACAATGTTCCCAGTTAACAATATTTCCCAAATGAGAGAAAGTTAGACAAATGAATGCAAAAATAAGCTATGTGATATGCAAGATCTTAATAAATTTTAATTAAAATGCCTAATCTAAGGTGAAGGCCTTCTCCTCAATTGTCAAGAACTAATATTAAATGAGATTGTAGAAACAAGTGTTGGGGAAGGAGGCTAAGGACTCATTAACGATACATACCTTGGACTTCTAACGACCCAAGTACCTCTGTTCCTACAAGGGATTGCCCACAAGAGAACTGCAAGGTCACCTATGTTAACTATTGAGTAAGGGTCTAGCTCTTAGATTGAATATTGGAGATGGTTTGCCTAACTTTCAATTCAACCAAGCTTACGCATGGAGGTATATTTTAAGGATGCAAACCTAAGACTAAGATGCAAATGCTTCAATGAGATACAATGATGTCAAAATGCTTCAAAGAAATAGATGCCAATCCTCAAGGTTATGATAAACACTTAGAGCAGACGATTGGCTTATACAAGGATTAATGAAACATGTAACTATAACCCATTGAAACAAGAGCTAAGATGATAATTAGATTTACATGAGTTAGCAAAAACCCTACAATGCCTTTAAAGGGTTTATTTAAGATGATCTTCACTTAGTTTAGATAAGGAAATAATTGAAAATGATATGATGTAAACACAACTTAAAGATGGCTTGAGATTGCCAACAAGAAATATGAAAAACATTTTAGACCATCAATAGCAAGTGAAACAAGACGAGATATTTCAAATGCAATTTAGATCAAAGCTAGCTAGATAATACAAAATGCTCAATCTAGGATGCAATAATTAACAATGCAAAGTGCAAGATATGGGTTAGATCTAAATTAAGTTAGTATGTCAACAAGATCTCCCAAAAGGAGAAAAAGGATACCAAGGGATCAAGATCCCCATCTCCCTCAAGAACAAGTTTGCCTTTATTATTATGATTACAAGGAAGAAACCCTTTGACAAGAAGAAGTGATGCAACAACATCCAATTAGGAAGGCGACAACTGGACAAGCTATTAAAATTAGATTCACTTTTAGTTTCATTTAATTTTATGTTTAAAGAAGGCTGTCACAACCAATTTTTTCCTTTAATTTGAACAGTAGTTAGATTAGAAATTAGTTTTAAATAAGTTAGGAAAGAAACTGCCAGAAACTGGAATATAACTACATTGTAACTGTAGGTAGTTCCTCAACAGAATGAGGCTACCAACAACTTAAATAGGCAACCCAAAGACAAAGGTGAGGTCGCTGCCATCCAAAAGAAAAGAGACTAGAGAGCGTAACTCTGAAATATATTTTTAAAAAGTAAATTGAAGCTTACAGGTATCCATTATTGTTTTCCATAAATGCCAAGAATTATGTACCGTGCATAGAAATTAATGGCAGAATTGAATCAATGTTAATCAAATTGCGCATCAAACTGAAGGAGCCAAACACAACAGAAGAAACAATCCAGGTATTTCACAAAAGCATGCTATTGATTTAACAATGAAACTTTACAATATGTATATATATATATATGTGTGTGTGTGTGTGTGTGTGTGTGTATAAACATTTGTCAAAGTCCACTATAGCACAAAAAGGTAGCACTCTGTAACCCCACGCAGGTCCGAGGCACAGAGCCTTCAAAAAAACCATCCATAACAGTGCTCATACAATCAACATAGGCCAAGGAGGGTTCCACACAACCCAGAACAAACCAAATTGAGCAGAGACCGAAGCATTACCAACAGCCAGAGACGGGATACATAAACTTTTTCCCAAAATCATAAACAAAAGTTACAGCAGAGGACACGGTGCACAGGAGGCCACTTATCGACAGAACAACTAAGACTGAGAACAGACAGAGGCATAGCCTAACTGCTACCAACAAAATATATATGACCGCATAACGTAAACATGAAGGACCCTACTTGGTTTGTGTAAAGCCGGACCAGAAGGATGAAGACCCCACCATTTTCCCCAAAGACCAAACCCTTGCAACCACCGTGACGAGGGCTGAGTACTTGCATAAACAAACAAAGAATTAGTGAGGTAGCATAACCATAAACCCATGATAAAGAACAAAGACAGGGTAAGATGAATACCCACAGTGGATACCTGAAGAGGAGGCCGGGATCCACAACCGAGCCACAAAACTAAGACCAACAAAGCATAGCCAATGTCACCAGAGCCAGGAAAGTCGAGACACAACAGAGCACAACCAACGGCTAGAGGGCCAACAAATACCGAGATCCAACAAAGCATAAACCACGGCCACAGAGCCACAAGACCAACATCTTCTCACCAGGAGCAAAGCTGTCAGCGAAAGTAAAAGGAAACGAAGAATTGAAACCATAACAGAGGAATTACCTCGAGTAGAAGCCGTTAAGCCATTGCCGGGAGAGTCGGGCAGAGGGCCTGGTAAAACAATGCAACCACTAAAATAGTTAAAAATAGTGTCGTCAACCTGGTAAAATCAAATATCCGTGAACAAATACAGAGAAGCCAAGGCGTACCCAGGGCAACCACAGAGCCCAAAACCTCCTCGAAAAACCATGCAAGAAGCAACCACCAGGTCCAACGAAACACCATCACACAGTTAACAAAACGACAGAGGACCAGAGTCAAAGAAGGACCCAAAAGACAATGGGAGGCAGAGCGCCATCCTTTCCTTGCAGAACGAACCAGGTAAGAACGCAGTGGAGTAGAACCATAACTGGTGGAAACATAACCAACTCAACCACAACAGACCGCGCCATAGAGCCGTGTCACACAAACCAAGACCACCTCGGGACGGAGGAGAATTAATTGCCCATTGAAACCTTACCTAAAACCCCAAGCACATATGAGTGTGGGAAAAGTAGAATGCAAGCCAACCGCCACGTAGGCTTGCCACCTTGGCGTCTCGGGCACTGTCACCAAGAAGGGTTCTTAAAACGTTGAGAAATAATGATGGATCTTCACAACAAGAGGATCATTTTCATATCGCCCTAAAACAATAAGGAACAACCAATGAAATGACACCTAAATCTTACTCCAAGTCTTATATTGATATCAGTCCTCAAAGGAGAAAGGAAGGCCTCTTTTGCTCTCGGCCTAGGAGACCAAAAACTTTTGTAATCTCTAAATTTCAAGCTTAAATGGATGAATGCTCTCAACAAAACAAGTGGCTTGAACTTCTGTTAAAGGTTCACCTGCAAAACCACAGGATTAGCCCTCAAAATAATCTGAAACAAATGATGAGGAACCTCTAGGTTTGAGAAGACTCAAGCTCTTATATGTTCACGACCAACTCGGAAAATAATTCAAAATTTAGTTTTAAATTTTATGATTTTTTTTATGGAACTTTCTTAAGGTATCAAGGCTCTCGACCTTAAAAAATCACTCGAAAATTGATCAAATTTCAGACCCTAAAGGCCTCGCACCATTCAAGGTTATCAACCCTCTATGCTCATGGCCTTGAAGAAAAAGAAGCCCCCAAACAGGCTCCCGGCCTTCCAAAAATCACTGGCAAATTGATCAAATTTCAGATCCTAAAGGCCTCACACCAATCAAGGTTATCAATGCTCTAGACTCACGGCCTTAAAGAAAAAGAAGCCTCCAAACAGGCTTATGACCCTAGCAAAAATGACAAGGTTAGATCCACAAAAAATTTCCAAAATCTAATGAAAAAACCCTTCAAAAAATTGACTAAAATACCTGCAAAACAAATGAAGGATTAGTGGATTATTAAATAGAGGCAAATCAGACTCCTCTAGGCTTGCGACCTAGGCAAAACAACCTCTAAAACCTTTGCGGCCTTCTTGGAAAAATTGCAAATGAATAAGGGTTAAAAATTAATGGTTTTTTCCAAAAAATAATGGTGGAAACCTCTTCCAAATAATCTATGGAACTCTGCAAAGAAGGGTTATATGGAAAGATAATAAAAACAATAAAAACAAACTCCTTAAACCATGTGACTGTGATAGAGAAGACTTCAATTATTTTTTTAAACTTTCAAGACAATAGTATGCCAACACATTTGGCTTATGAGGCTAGAAAAGGCTTGCGACCTCTAATAAAAAATTCCCTAAGATCTGCAAGATGAAACTAAGTTAGAGAAACCCTCGGAATTTTTTTTATGAAAAAATTAAACAACAAAAAAATTGTTTCAAACTTTTAGAAAAATCTAATTTGGGAATAGATATGGCCTTGCAATTCTTGCGGCTTTCAGAGAGGAACCATAATAGGTTTGTGTCTCAAAAAAAAAAAAAAAAAAAAAAAAAAAAAAATTGCTCGTTAGGATTATAGAGGAGGAGGAGGATTTAGCTCTTTAATTTTTTTTGTTTATCCCATTGTAAGGTTGGATCTACCTGCAAATAATTCATTAAAGAAATCTATCTTCTAGCCTTCATATCTACAATCAAATGTTAAGAGAAAAACCCAACAAAAAATTATTTACAAAAATCAATTAAAATATATACAATTTCTAGATCTATTCACAAAATTTATTTACAATGAACCAAATCAAGGGGAATATGAGTCCAACTCCATTCCCTTGTCTAGTGAACAATAGCTCTAAATAGCAGATCTATCAATTTAGAGCACAATGAGTAAAGTCAAGAGTAAAGATTAATAATATTTCTTTTAGATGAATGGCAAGAAAACTCCCTTCAAAGATATTCTTATGATGAGCCTTTGAGAGTCCCACTATGGGCTTTTAGTTGCTATGTGCTAAGGAGACAGAGATCCAAACAAGGATTACTCTAGATGCTTGCTTCGAGGAGATGAAGAATCAAATAAGAATTACACCAAATGCTTGATATCTAATCACATAAAGATTTTCTACACAACTTCGAAAGTTTTTGTTATTTTCAATAGGGATTAGATGACAGAGAGAAGGAGCTTCAGTGGTTTAGACAAGAATCCACTAGATATACCAAATCAACAATGTTTCCCTAATCCAAATAGAGGTGGAAAACAAACAACCAATAAATCCAATAGGCTAATGAAAATAACAAGTTTAAACTTTGTATAAATTGAAGCACAAATCATTAGAATAATGTTACCATAACAAGCTGAAGACATACACCATAGCTTTGCCCCAAAGAATTTTGTTTTATTAATCAACGAAAATATAATAGAGCTTCCAGAGCCAATTACACCATCCAAAGATGATTCGATGAGGAGCATTAGGCTTTCTTATATAGAAAAATGAGAGATCTAGATCCCTCTCCAAGTGGAAAATGGCTAGGTCCAACAAAGTACACAAATTTGTCTTGATCCCAAAGAATAATAGCTAGTTGAAGCTTGATCCCTGCCAAAATTTAATCTTGACCCTTAATATGGAAGAAAAATTAGAATTCCTTGATGAAGGCTTTCATACCGATACAAAATTTTTATTTTTTTCAAAATTTTCTACTTCAAAAATCCCCCTTCAATTAACTAACTTGGTCCATGAATTTCACTTTCCTAAAAAAAATCGATTTTTTACTTGACGAAGGGTCACAAAATATTTTCTTTACTTTTTCCTTCTCGAAATTTCCTTATTCAATTTAACCACTTGGACCCAAAAATTGATTTTCCTTGAGAAATTATTTTCTGTAGCGCAACGAATTTTTGAGGGTTTTTTCTTCCTTGGAAACGAGTCCTTCTAATTTTGTCTTTCCTGGGAAAGTCAATTTTCTCCAAAAATTCGTTTATCCACTTGGAGAGAAATTTTTTTCTTCTCATTTTAATCTGTTTTTAGTATTTTCAAGCTAATTATTTAGCCCTTTTTTGCCTGAAAATAAAAATAAAAAATAAAATAAATAAACAAATAAATTTGAGGGGATAGACATGATTTCAATGGTCAAAAAATTGTTTAAATAAAGAGTTGAGGTGTAGAGGTTCTAATTATGAGTACTCATACCTCCATCAACTTCTATAGACATTACATTTTACATTAAAATAATTATTAAAATCCCGACCAGTGGAAATTTTAATAATTAAAATTAAACACTTAGACTTTACCAAATTTTGCAAGACTTTAGACATGATTTATCATGATAATTTACATTGACTCTATACACTATGATTCACCTAAGACATCACCATCGAGCCTCACCCTAGCTTTGAGGTATGTTTGGGAGAAAAACTCTGCTAATTATTTGATGTTTAGGAAAAATAAAAATAATTAGTTGAGGTTAAAAAACCTCCCTAGAGTGAAACTCTTTGTTGAAAATTCTTAAGCTTACCTAGGTGTGTTACATGATTTTATAAACATACTAGGATCATTTTTACATACGACCCACAGGGCTACAGAATTTGGATTTACAACCTTGACAAAACTGTTGAAAGATGATGATCTCTGGATGTCTAGCTGCTTGATCATGATGGAAAGCTTTGAAAAAAAGTATGTTGTTATAGGGTAGTTGATGTAGAGTGGTCAATAGTACCTGAGCCTCTAGAAAATGTTACTGCTGCTACCAAATCCAAGTACAAGAAAGGTGAGCTCAAAGCCAAGAAAAATATCATTAATTGTTTGCAAGATCATTTACTCGTTTATGTTAGTAGAATATTTATGACAAGTTGGTCTGGATCTACGAGGTTAATAACTTGAATCACATCCTCTCTTTGAAAAATCAACTCAAAGAGGTGAAGAAGAAGAAGGGGGAATTCGTGCAATCTTATATCACGAGAGTATCTCCCATAAGGGATAAAGTGCAATTTGTTGGTGAACAAATATCTTGTTAGCACTTGAAATTTCACCTAGGCTGAGATAGACAAATCTCAAGGCTACATCAAACCATTCAGCCTCGTAGCTAGCCCTACGAGGCAGGAGAAGGCTCTCTCCGGTCAAACTCGGTGGATTTTCAATAGGATGAGTTGACCAATTAGAAACACTGATATTAGGCTAGTAAACTGATAAGGAGGGTTGATTTAAAGTTTTTGGGGTTTTTGGTGGCAATTGGAGGGAGTGCAATTCAGGGTGCGGTGATTGAGCTCAGTTTTTGCAGGTGGGTCTTTGGGGCAAGGTAGGAATTTGTACTGATGCCTTTAGCTGAGATGGATGATCAAAGAGGAAAGAAGAGAAGCTAAAGAGGGCAAACAATGGGTTTGAATCCTCTCTAGACAGTGGAAAACATAAATATTAAACAAAATTGAAAGCTGAGCATGGCATGCATGAATTCAAACTTTATCACTTCTTTTGTTTAATTAGCAGCAATAGAGTAAGAGATGGAACACATAAACACACTTACAATAACAAGTAGGAAACACACCATCAGCACAATAATCCACAAGAATCCACAATGATGTCTGCAAAACCCTGGCCTTCCTTTTCCTCAAATTGCAGAAATACAAGTAAAATATACAATAGAGCTTCTCCCTCAAGAGTCCAACCATGAAAATGAGAAAGAGAAGGCATAATATAGAAGGTCTAACTCCTTTCCCCACCTCTAAGGGTCGAGCTCAGCTTCCTAGGAGCTGTTGCAACTAATTCTAAATCAATCACTAGATAATAGGCTAGCTCAACAACTTGCCTCTAAAACTTAGGAAACCTATCCATGCATTAAATATTTACTATTTACATCAAAGAAGCTTCTAGAAGTGGTAAAGAAGAGTAAAAGTATCTAATGTCATGAAATTTACACAAGAATCCATCATTTACATGCCCAAATAGTCAACCAAAGTGAAAACAGTGCTTTGCTGGCCGAACTGGTCAAAAACAGGCAAATTTGCCTGAGTGGTCGCACCCCTGGGTCGAGTGGTCGCACCTTTTTGCAGCTCTGTTTGTGGGCCTTCCCGGTGTCCAAATCAGGTGCAGGATAGCGCGTTGGAAAGGTCTAGAGGTCTACTTTCCAACCCAACTGGAATTTCTGAATTTGGAGTTGATTTGACTCCTCAAAAATCAAATCTCCCAAGACTACTTTCTGCAACTCAAAAAAGGGGCAGAAAGTCAAAATTTGCATGTATTTTTAGCTTTTGGGAGCCCAAATCTTCACAAAATTTGAAACCCTTCCATAGGAAAGTGTACTTTTGCATGAAAAATCCAACCATGTAGAGTTTTCCCCGTTCCAAGCTGTCCGCACGACTGGTCTCGTAAGGGGTGAGACCACTCGAATGGCCAAAACCTGTAAAATTCCCAAAAATGTCAAAAATGCCTCAAAATTCTCAAAATATCTTGGGTTTGCTGCTAGGAGGAAGATAGTGAGTATCATGGTGAGTGAGCGAAGCCCTGGCCAAGATACTGAGCGGGTTGGTCTTCTTTTTCTTCTTGCGGACCTCGGTCAACCTTCTTTGGAACACCTTCATCTTCGCCTTGCAAACATGCATCCTTGCCCAATAATGGTTTTTCATGTTCCTTAGCAATTTTTTGTTTCTATTGGCCTTAGCCAACAGCCCCTCTAAGTTTGTGTTC
>APFE031004630.1:54730-90196 GCA_000404065.3 Pinus taeda | reverse complement strand
ATATATCTATTGTATATATGTTAATATAAACAATATTAGTTAATCATATTTCTTAATTTTTGGTGATGGCATTCAACAATACATATTATATTAGTTGTTTTATTTTTGTGATGAAATCTTTGTATTTTGCTAGATATTAGACTTTTGTGATCCATATTGAAGATGAAGTTATCTTTCAGATTAATCACATTATTGAGATATGGTCGACGTTTTGAACCATCTAACATGGTTCATCCTCACGATATGGTTTTGAACCTTTGTCCTGAAGATGAATCACATTAAATGGTTCGAAACATCGACCATATACCACATTAGATGATTCGAAACGTCAACCATATCTCAATAATGTAATTAATCCAAAAAACAACTTCTTAGTATTTTTAAATTAAATTAAACTATATTGAAACTAATTACATTACATTTTTTAATTTACATAATTTAAAATATCATATTTCAATAAATTTTTATATAATTATTTCTTTTAATTTAATTTATTAATTAACTATAAATATAATCAAATTATATATTATTAAACAAAATTTCATTCTATTTATTTAAGTTATAAATATAAACCTTTATATTTTATAAATTATATTTTTATAACTTAGGTATATACGATATAAAAACTCCCCTAAGATAAAATCTCTAAGTTTTAGGTAAATAAAATCCAAAACATATAATAAGATAGAATCTCTACCTAACCTTATATAAATTTGGTTAAAATCCAAAACATTAAAAACGAAACCAATTTGACTACGTGACACAACTTTAAAAACATAGCCCAAAACCAATTTGACTACATGACACAATTTGAAGTATCACACATTTTAAATTTATTAAATATTTGATACACAACAAAACACGGCATCATGTTGAGAAGCATTCTAATCTATTTAAAAAGACCCGACATCTTCGCATTATAAAACAACCAATTAATTTATTATTAAAATATCATATTGATATTTTAATGCTATATAGAACATTTCATTTTTTATTAAAAAGTTTGAAAAATATATTTATATAAAGATATTTAAGATTAAAAATTTAGATCTATTAAAAGTTTAGAGGGATCAAATTTCTTTTTTTAAAAGAATTTTGTATCTCTCTATGCTGGGTAGATCTGAAGTTAAGATGGATCTTCACAAATCCAAGCAAGAAAGCCAATTACTTCTTGCCATATTATCAAAATTGGGGATAGAGTATGATTTATTTGTCTTCACTTTTCACACAATCAAGCTTGCAATAGGAGCAACATAAAAGCTGCCCAAACTTGATATTTTTATTGAGTCTCTCATACATGAACAAGATAAGTTGATACATATGGGCAAATTGAAAAGTTCTAAATCCTATGAACTTGCTATGCATGAAATGGACAAGGCCAACTCAAAATCCAATCAACAATCCAAAGGCAAAGGAAAGACAAAGCAACCAAATCCAAGAAAGGGAGGCAATCGCAAACCTCCAAACGAATCTATCAGCTCAAAAGAAAATAACGGCAAGAAGGGGCAATCAAAATGCAGCTATTGCAACCATGGTTACCATCCTGACTCATCATGCATTAAGAAGACCATTGATATCATGGCACAAACTCTTCAACAGAACAATCTTGGTGACTATATTCTAAAAAGTGCCAAGAAGCAGGGAGAAAGAGCACCAAAAACAAGAGGGAATGCACATGTAGTAATTGATATTCATTCTTCTCCTGATGTGGATCACAAACTTTGGAGTTTCAAATCACATGGTAGCCACAAAAGATGCTCTCATATTTAAAACCATATGATGGTCCTCCTATCCTCATGGGAGATGATTCTCCAATAGAGGTAACTGGACAAGGGAGCATAGATCTTGAAGATGGAAGTTTTGAGAATGTCCTGCATATCCTAAAGCTTTCAATAAAACTTTTATCTTTCAATAAAACTTTTATCTATGTACCAAATGACACATACCAACATTAGGAGTTGAACTCACCCCAAATTTGATGAACATATATAACATGCAAAAATAACTCCAAATTTGCAATTAGTAAGGTAAATTATTATTCTTGTTTGTGTTGATTTTAAGAATAATTAATTGACACATAAGGGCATAAATTATTTTTTCCAACCCTCTAATATTTTAGCAACATCGCTAAAATATTATTTACATAAGATAATTACATTTAACCCATGAAGGGGAAAAACATGTTCGTTATAGACCCTCAATTATTTACCAAATTCTACAACACAAATATGATCTAGTAGACCAAGTGGTTTGTAATAACATAATTTAGTCAATTATCTAAAATTATTCCCAAATCAATTTACAAAAGATCTTGATGATAAAATCCACCCTAGCTTTGGGGTGAAGTTGGAGGTAAAAAATTTGTTGATCATTTGTGTCTAAAAACAAAGACGAATCAGTGAGAAGAAAAACCTCCTAGGATGAAAATCGTCATTAAAATAATAGTTTTAGATTAGGTTGTTACATACATTTGGTCTTACTAAAATCATTTATATTACAAACATGTAGAATCAGTTTGCAAATTTGACAAATTAAAGATTGATGATGCATCCTAGATGATCTGAATGATGAAATCCATTTTGCGAAGAAAAGGGGGTGTATTATTATAACGTCGTTGACATAGAGTGGTCAACAGGACTTATGTGGGTTACTCTAAAATCATAGTTTTTGTCCCACATTCAGTTGTTAAAGATATATTAACTCAAATTGATTGCTTAGGGACTCATGTTAGGTGGGTTACTAAGATCCAAGAGTATGACTTGGAGATTAGACCCACTAAGTTAGTCAAAGGTCAAGGATTGCCTTCACCGAAGGTAATGAAAAAGCTTTTGGTTTGATTTGTCTAAATGATTCATCTTCACCTGAGCTGCAAAGATTAGGAGAGCTTCATTGGTACAAGGACATCATTTATTATTTGTTAAATCTTATGTGTCCTGACCATTGGGTTGCTCATAAAATAAGGGCTCTTAGATTAAAAGCAACTAAGTATTACCTTATGAAGGATGACCTCGAATGGAGAAATCATGAAGGTATTGTACTTAGGTGTGTTGATGAAGTAGACTCCAAGAAGCTAATTTCCGAGTTTCATTCGAGATTTTGTACTGGCCATTATGCTGCAAGAACTACTGCTTACAAAATTCTTGGAGTTGGTTATTATTGGCCTTCAATCTTTTCTGATGTGCATAAGTTTGTTAGAAGTTGCCAAACCTATCAACTATTCACTAGGAAACAGAAGTTGGTTGTCTTGCCCTTACAACCTGTGGTTGTTGAGCCGCCTTTTTAGCATTGGGGTCTGAATTTCATTCTAAAATTTCATGAAAATTCTAACAATTACTACTCCTGGATTTTAACTGCTACTCATTATTTCACTAAATGGGTTGAAACCATTCCTCCTAAGAATGCCACTGAAAAGGTTGTTATGGATTTCATTGAAAATCACACCATTACTAGATTTGGTGTCCCAACTAAAATAGCCACTGATAATGCCAAGGATTTTAGTTCTGCGGAGTTTTCATCTTTTTGCTTTAAGTATGGCATTGTATTATCTCATTCATCTAACTGTTATCCTCAAGGTAATGGCCTTGCTGAATCAAGTAATAAAAATCTTATAACCATTATCAAGAAGATAGTAGTAGATAATATGCGGTCCTGGGATAGCAAAATCAAGTATGCATTATGGGCAGATAGGATTTCAAAGAAAAAAGCTACTGGTAAAAGTCCCTTTGGATTAGTTTCTGGTTTGGATGCAACTCTACCTATGCACCTTAAATTGCCAGCTTATCAACTCCTTCAATATTTTCCACTGATAAAGATGTTGTCCAAAATAGAATTGAATTAGATCTTTGCAAGTTGGAGATATGGTACTACTTTGGGATCACATAAATGAGAAACCAGGAAATAACAAGTTTGACATTTTGTGGTTGGGTCCTTACATTATCAACGACATCGTTGGACCGAATACATTCCACTTGAGCACATTGGATGGTGAACCACTTGACTTACTTGTGAATGGCCAAATGCTCAAGTTGTTCTTCAAAGATGACATCCAATGCCATAGGGCATCCTCTATATTGTATTTCTAAACCTACTCCTTTAAATAATTTTTGTTGTTAAAGTAGGTTTTATTTCAACATTTTATTTCATATATTAAATTTTGTTTTCAGTAGAGCTTCTATTTCATGTGCTTAATGTTATATGATCATTTTTGGATTATATTTGGATATACACTACTTATATAAATTTGTGTGTTGCTTGGTTGCAAATTCTAGATTCTCACATTCCTTCGGTGAAGCAACATGACCCCAAGTAGACCGAGATGTTGACTACGCCATGTCAACTACCCTATAGCAGTACACCCCTTTTATTAATCAGGGATTTCACCATGTTATAGTGTTAAAGCTATCAACGTCATAAATAAGAATGAAAATGAGACTGTGGAGGAATTCAATAAAAGCTTTAATGGTATTGTGAAAGAGATACCTCAAGATTATAAACCTCCTGACAAGTCTATTTTGGATTTCTATATTGATGCCTTTAATGTTGATACTTCTTATCAATTGAGACGTGCTAAGAATTGTGACTATAAAGTTGCTCAGACTTTAGCTGAAGAGCTTGAAAAGGATAAGAAAGCATCTAGGAAGTCTGAAATCCCAGGTTTTGATAGGGCTTCAACAAAATTGAAAGAGCCTAAAGGAAAGGAGATTAAAGAATCTTATGACAATCCTATGCAAAAGATGATGCAGAAACTTGAATGCATGGAGTTAAATCAAGCTAAGTTAATATCTATGTTGGAAATACTAAGATGGGGGGTGAATTAGTGGTTCTTTTTCCGACTATTGTTTTACCAGTTAAACAATTCATATTCAGAACACAAGATGAACAACAATAATAAATGATTTTATTAATATAATCTTTGCAGTAAAAGAAGATACAATATATAAGTGGTTGCAATCAGTTGCCAAGCTCCAACTCGGACTTTGGTGAGGCTCCAACCTCCAGAGCACCAACTCTATTTCGCCAAGACACCAATCTTGGACTTAAGAGCACCAACTCTATTTCGCCAAGACACCAATCTTGGACTTAGGAGCACCAACTACCAAGGACTTCAATCCTTCCTACTTCTGAGGCATCAACCCCAAGGACTCCAATCCTTCTTACTTCTAAGGCACCAACCCCAAGGACTCCTATCCTTCTTGCTTTTGAGACACCAACCCCAAGGACTCCAATCCTACTTACTTCTCAGGCACCAGCCTCAAGGGCTCTGACCCAATCTTATCAAGGTTCATTTGATAATAATGTTCTACTCTCAGAACTCTTCTCTACAGAGTTTTGTCTGATTATAGCTTCACTGCAGTCTCCAAGCTATAGCATCAATGACAGCCAGTATTCTTACGAAGAAGTCTTTACAACTCTGCACACTGCCCACACAGTCTCCAATAGCCTTCATGCTCTCTGATAATGTCTTCACACAGCTTTAGTCAGTCTACTGTTAGCTGCACTAAGCTCTGCATAAAGAACAACTTCTTGTTCAAGCTTATGTTCTTTGTTGGCACCTTCTCCCCTTCGATTGTCTGCTGTCCTGTTGGCCCTTCGGCGCTCTTTCTGTTTTGTTGGACCCTCTCATTGCTTCTATCTCCTCCAGCTTATTTTCCACAGTGTTCAACAGCCTTACACAGCATTACCTCTCTTTGTTCTCTGTTTTTCCTGCTTTTATTTGTTCCTCATGCCTCCGTCTATCACTTTCCTCTCTTCTCCCAAAACTCTTCTCTATAGAGTTCTGTCTGATTATAGCTTCACTGCAGTCTCCAAGCTACAGCATCAATGACAGCCAGTATTCTTACGAAGAAGTCTTTACAACTCTGCACACTGCCCACACAGTCTCCAATATCCTTCATGCTCTTTGACAATGTCTTCACACAGCTTTAGTCAGTGTACTGTTAGCTGCACTAAGCTCTGCATAAAAAACAACTTCTTGTTCAAGGTTATGTTCCTTCCCTTCGATTGTCTGTTGTCCTGTTGGCCCTTATGCGCTCTTTATGTTTTGTTGGACCCTCTCATTGCTTCTGTCTCCTCCAACTTATTTTCCACAGTGTTCAACAGCCTTACACAGCATTAACTCTCTTTGTTCTCTGTTTTTCCTGCTTTTATTTGTTCCTCATGCCTCTGTCTATCACTTTCCTCTCTTCGCTGGCCATTTGGCTTCCTCAACACTCGCTATCATTTCCTCAGTGCTCGCTTGCTTCTTCAGCTTCCCGACTTTCAGTTTCCTCCATCTATTTGTGCTCACAGGACACGTTGATTCAATGGTGAGGAACGAGTCATACGCAGAGGACACGTATTCAAAAAACTGTAACAGAGCTCCCCTTTTTTTCAATAATGGCAGGTATACACAGAGTCAACATAGTTTAACAGACAGCCACATCCCAACCACAATCGCAATCGGCTTGATTCAGCATCCTGAACTATAGTACAGGCCTCTTGAACTATCGGGTGTGTTTTATAGTGCATTTTCGCCTTCAAACCGCGCACAAGCCAAATATGCAGATACACATGAAATATGATCAAAACCAAGCAAAAGTGCTAACAAGCGGACTTAAAGGATTATTGCACCTGTATCTATACCTGCGTTGGGTCCGCAGTGAAATCGCAATCCGCAGTCATAGCACATGGTCGATCGCCGACGATGATAATCGCGATAAGACATTAAGCCAAATCGCAATATAGCATCGGGTTCGGTCTTGCAATCGCAATCGACATTCAAGCCTTTCGGGGGTCCTTTATACATCGACCCCATGACATCGTCAATGGTCAACGGGCCGATCCTCCAGCAGATGCGATCTAGCATTAAGTCGTGTTACAGTCGAACCATCGGGTCCGTGTTATAATCGCAATTGCAGGTTCGGCGTGACCGCTCTTTATTCATTGTGACTATCACAGATGCATCATAACAATAGGGTGCGATATAATAAGACCATCGGACCCACATATATTATCACAATCGGAGGTTTCGGGGGTGACACTTAATAGAACTCGCCAATATAACATATTGCTCCGCCTCCGATAGTGTATTTATAATATGTATGCTTTGGCCTCTGTTTGCGCCTCCGATAGTGTTAAAGCATATATATATCGGCTTTTGGCCTCTGTTTCCAATAAATGCACACACACACACACACACACACACACATATATATATATATATGGTTTTCTCCTCCGATAATGTATTATGTGCATACATATCTAAACTCTGCCTTTTCCGCTCCGATAGTGTATTTGCATATGCGTCAAAGTCTTCCGCCTCCGATAGTTGCATTTGCTAACATAACTCTTTTGTGGCCTATACAGCTCCCGATGGCGCTCGATAGCTTTGTCTGTTCCTCTATGGCTCCAATAGCTCTATTTGCTACTGTACTTTGGCATATATGTATGGTATATGGCTCCTCCTGTTGGTTCTTCTCGGGCATGTATTACATGCAGCGCTCCTCGATATGGCTCCTCTTGCTCTGATATGCCTCCTTGCTTTGATATGCTTGTTTATATATATATATATATAGTCCTTAAAAGGTATGCTCATTCAATGAGTTGGATGATCTGGTAAATGCCACTGCAGTCGATCTCTGGAAAGAAGTCCCTAAGATTGTAATCTGACTTCAAATGTAATATCACATTTTGAAATCTTAAAAGAAAGTTGGTATCAGAGCCATCTGGTTCTTTGTCCAAGTAATTTTCATAATTATCTGGTTCTCCCATTGAGTTGTATTTGTCCCTGCCTTTGTTTACGAATTGAGGTTGGTGATAAGGCTTTCGTAGAGAGCGTTTGAGGCAACGGACTGCCATGTTTGCTTTCCTGGAGCACAAAGACTTTTTCTTCTCTCTTCAGGTGCATACTTATATTTAATCTCAATGGCTAGTTCTTTGAATGAATTTGTTCTCCAAACACCGAAGGATAAGAAAATTGCTAAGCAAAAGAGATGGTCTTTTCTGAATAAGTATTTGAACAAAACTTCTGAAGAAAAATTATATGATGAAAAAGTTTTAGTCCAAGAATTTGAGCCACCGCCAAATTGGACATTGCCAGAGATAGAAGTAGACAAGTTATATAAGATCCCTGCTTTTCAGTTCTGAGCAACTCAGTTATTTCGCTTTGCTTCTGTAAATATTCCTATTTCTACTGGTCAGAAAGCCTACCAGGTCCCTTTAATTAAAAGAGAAGATATTGAATGGGGTTTAGAACATGGGTTCAAATATATACATATAGGCATGATTCAGTTCGGGATTAATCCTCTTGTCAGACCAAGATTAAATACTTCTTGCCTAACGTGTGTCTTGGATACCAGAATGAATTATTTTAATGATGTTTTTTTGGGAGGTTTTCAGAGTCCTCTTAATAACGGTCATGTATGGTCTTCTGTAATTCTCAGATATCAAGTTTCTTTAAATGACCCATATATAAATGAGTTTCTGAATGTCTATATTCAGTTCAATGGTTTCAATGTCGCCCCACAAACTCTGATCGCTTAGCTTCATTCTTCTATTTGTCTTCGATTTGTTTCCAGCACAATGTCTTCACTCAATCCAAAATTGTGTTCAAGAGCTTTAAAAGGAGTAATAGTTGGTCCCGGTAATACTACCCCCTTACAGATAAGATTTGCATAATGCACTCTACTTGATAAATGGAATAGTACTTACATTCCATTATTACAAAAATATCCTCAACTACAAACATCAAAAAGAACCTAGACAATTGACTATTGTCAAACATTCTCATGGTTCTTCTGGTCTCAAATTCACAAGCCCTCGTCTTTTCAGATCCAGGACTATCTTAGATAGATCTTCGCTTTTAGGAATTAGAGACAGTACAAAAGCAGTAATACCTCCTCTAGTTATACCTTCTCTTGCTCCTTTATCAGTTCCAGTTCCACCAATATATTTTGTTCCCAAAAGAAACCAAAAGAAACCTCTAACTCATAAATCTAATGATTGCCAATTCTGTGTATCGGGTACTTCTTCTAGTTTCCAACTAGAAGATCAAAAGCATGAAACAGTACTGCTTGATATTAAAAGCTTTAGTCTTCCCAGAGCTCAATATGATCTGACAGCAAAGATTAATGAAAGATATTTAGATCCTGCAAACTCTAGAAGAACTTTCAAGAATGGTACTCTAAAGTCAGATTTCCAATGGATACAGATGAAAAATATGTCAGATGCAGATCAGAGTGAAACAGAGAAAATGCATAATTATACAAACTATCAGATAGTTTGTATGCTGCAAAACATAGATGACATAGCCAAACATGTGCTAGAAATCAAAGAACATATAAAGAAAATGCATAGTGGTTATAATGAATGTTCGGGGATACAGAATGAGCACACACAGAAATTGAATGATATCAATTCCAACATGGGAATTATTTCCAGGTCCCTTGAACATTTAAGAGATGCATTACCACAGCCTACTTCTCCACCTCATTATAGAGAAGTAGATCTTTCAAGTTCAAAATTAAAGTCTTCTTCCAGTTCAGATGAATCAAAAGATGGTCTTAGAAATATTTTGTTCAAAAGCATTGATAACATAGATACTGCTAAGATTGAGAAAGTACAAAAAGGAATAAGTTAGCCAGAGAGAAAACAGATTTGATAAGAGAAAGGCTGACCACTTTTCCTATTGTTGAAAGCTTGAGATTACCAAAAGGTTATGTTAGTCTTAAAACCTTTGTAGAAAATGGCCAACCATCTGCTCTACAAATTTTGGCCATGTCTGGTGTCACCTCTCATGCTACCAGAACTTCTGGAGAACCCACTCAAGGAGATACTAGTTCTAAAAGAGATAGAGGTGATACATTTACATTCACATAAAAGAAAGAAAGGTGACAAGGATACTTTTGCACATGAAGCATCTGCAGATAGTCCTTTTTCTTGATATAGAGACAATTTGGAAAGTGTCCCTGCCAAATTTGAAAATCCATCAGCTAAAGGATTTGAAAATACACTTTTGGTAAATATTAATTGCATGGAAGGTGAAGAAGTAATAACAGTTTTGCATAATGTCCATGCTTGGGCACTACAGCGAAAAGCTGAAACTAAAGCATCATGGTCTGATATAGTCACACAAATTGTTGGGTCTTTTACTGGTATTTTAAAACAATGGTGGGATAAGTTGTATGAAGAAGAAATGAACAATATCATTGAACATCCAACAGATCCCCTAAAAGCTATTTTTTATGCCTTAAAACATGAATTTGTGGGGGTAGTACCAGAAGATTCAGTACATCAGGGTCATCTCTTTTTATCTCAAAGATTGTGTAACATACATTATCTGCATGATTATTATTGTGTTATGCAAAAACTTCTTTATCAAGCAGCAGATCCCCACAATGTTGCTTATTTGAGGTATTACATAGCTTCAAAGCCCGGAAAAATCCCAGATTTGATTAATCAGTATATTGAGACCAACAAAGTAAAAATTGAGAATTCTTCATTTGCTGCAGTACATCAGATGATAGTTTATGTTCTGCAAAGAGAGTGTGCATCAGAAAAAGCTAAAAAGAATTTAAGAAGCAGATGCATTTCAGTACAAAATTGTGTAATAATTTTGCAGAAACATATGATTTTGGATATAGTAGCAAATCTAAAAAGACAATGTCAAAAGTTGCATGCTCATGCAAGACAGATAACTATACTCCTAGGAGAAAATATTATCCTTCTAAGTTTTCCAAAAAGAAGATGATAATATTCAGAAAAAGAGCAAAGCCTTCTAAAAAGGTAACATGTTTTATATGTGGAAAAGAAGGCCATTATGCTAATACTTGCAAAGAGAAAAAGAACAAGAAACAATTGAAGATCATGGATGTTTTTACTACAATCCATAACCCAGAAGATTGGGATCTCATTTCCCACTCAGATGGCGAATATTTTGAAATTTCCAGTGATTCTTCTACTTCAGATAATGATGATTTACCTAATATCAGAAGAATAATTTTAGAATCTGATTCTTCTGACGCTGATGAAACTTTTATCGCTGATATTAAAATGTTTTACTTCAACAAAACAAACAATTTGCAAAATCAGATTGATGAGGTCAAGACACAGCGAGTACAGCTTGAACTGTCCCAGTTCACAGCTAGAAGAACATTGAAATAAAAGCTGGAAAGTTTGGAAAAACAATTACCTTCCAATAGAATAAATGATGATGAGGATTTTATTGAAAGAGAGTTTGATTCAATGTGCAAACCATTGCATATTACAGAAGCTTCTCAAGTCACAGGTATGGATGAAATCAATACTCTCCAGAAGAAAATTAGCAGTTTGGAATCATCTATTAAACTAACAAGATCAGAAATGTTGCAATTATCAGCTAAACATCAAAGTCTTATTTCTGATTATGATGATGCTAATTCCAAATAGACAAGAATTCTAATGAAGGATATTCCAGAAGAAATGCCCATGAAATCTAAGGATGTAGATTTGGTAAATATCATGGGAATAGGAGATAAAGTGGTAATTCCCTTGAAAATAAAATTGCCAATTTTAAAGGAATACACCCTAAATGCACAAATTGATTCTGGAGCTATGTGTAGTTGCTGCAAATTCAGTGCAATTCCTTCTTATTATTGGCAGCCTACTAAACTGTCCTTCAGAGCTGTGAATAAAGAGTTAATGGACATTAACCATATATCTCCTGATTTTCCAGTTTATTTGAATCATGTACAGATATATGTTACTTTGTACAGTTTTGATACAGGATCAGATGTCCTATTGGGACAAGATTTTTTGAAGAGATTCCTTCCAGTTACCTTTGGCAAAGACTCAGTAACATTTACTATTGCTGAAGGACCGATTATGATTCCCGCAAAGAATGATTACCAGCTTAAAGTCAAGCCCAGTGAAGAAGACAATCTGCAGGATACCATGCAAGATCTTACCAAAATTCAAAAGATTGTTAAGCATGCAGAAATACATGGCCAAAAGACATTGCAAGCAATCTCAGATAAGTTGCACCATGATTGCATAGTAAGCAGGCCAGACGCTTTCTGGACCAAAGAGAAATATTTTGTAGCATTACCTTATAAAGAAGGGTATGTTCATAAACCACAGAAAGAAAGTTCTAATCATATGTCACCTACTAAACAGGCTTTATGCAAACAGGAAATTCAACAGTGCTTGAACAGAACCTAATTGAGCCTTGCAAAAGCCCATGGGCATGTCTGGCCCTTTATGTCAACAAACATAGTGAGCAGAAACGTGGAAAGAAGAGGTTGGTAATTAATTACAAACTTTTGAATGAGGCTCTAATGCCTATCAGGTATCCTCTTCCCAATAAAGAATTGTTGCTTGCTAAAATCGCCAATGCCAATGTTTTCAGCAAAATTTGATCTTAAAAGCGGTTTCTAGCAAATTGGTATCATTCTAGATGACAGATATCAAACAGCGTTCACAGTTCCACATCGCCAATACCAATGGACAGTAATGCCATTTGGTTTGAAGAATGCTCCTTCTGAGTTCCAAAAGCGGATGGAAGGTATTTTTGGAGGGGTAGAGTATGTGACTGTATATATTGATGATCTTCTTGTATTTAGTCAGGATGTAATACTCATAAGCTGCATTTAGAAAAATTCTATGAAATGGTGTACAAGCATGGTTTACTAAACTCAGAAGAAAAGTTTCAAATTGGAAAAGTCAGAATAGACTATTTAGGATTGCATATTGAACAGGGTCACATAGAGCTTCAACCTCATATCCTTCTTCATCTTCTAAAATTTGCTGATATTTTCCTTGATGTAAAGACGCTTCAGAGATTTTTAGTTTGCTCGAATTATATCCATCAGTTCTATGAAAAGCAATCTAAAGATACTAAGATTTTGCAGAAAAGGTTGAAGAAAGAAAAAGTTGAATGGTCTAATGAGATGACTATGGCAGTAAAGAACATAAAAAGAAAAATCAGAGAACTTCCCGAGTTAAGACTACCTGACACTGATCTCCCATTTATTCTTGAAACAGATGCATCTCATCATACATGGGCTGCAGTGTTATTACAAAAGCATGGAAGGAAAGAACTTGTTTGTGCATATGCCTCTGGTACTTTTGATGACACAGAAACTAAGTATCCATCTTCCCACAAAGAGATGCTGTCAAAGAAGGAATTCAAAGATTCAGATTGTTTTTAAAAAGTGTCAGATTTTTAGATAGAACTGATTTGAAACATATGAAAAGTATTTTGTCCAACAAGAAATTGTTAGAACAAGTCAAGTGCAGAAAATCATTTAGTAGACATGTTGACAAGAGAAGGAGCTCCAGAAATAAAACACATCAAGATGTTCAGACCCCTGTACAAAGGAGAAAGTTCTTCAAGTAAAAGTCCAGTCCAGTCCAGTCCAGTGTCTATCAGTCCAGAGTCTGTTCAGCCTTGGTCTGTAGTCAGTGTCAATATGAATTCTGTTGAGATTGTTTTTTCAAGTCATTACCAGTAGAAGTCATCCAAAGGATTTTGCAGATTTGGTTTGATTCAGAGTCTGGTATGACAGCGTATAATAGTGAGTTACCTTATAGCGATAGGCCTTGGCGTGTCTATTATTCATTGTCTAGAGAACCAGTTCCCATCTATTTTGGCTTTGTCCAACACACTGATTGAACATGGAAAGATTATTTCTCTATCCATCAAAGGGCCAAGATACATGGTTATGTTAGAGTCATTGCATATGCAACACAGTTAGATAGTGTTAATAACTGGTGGAGTCCTTGGTTTAAGTTGTTCATGTTTAAGTATATGCCTACGGGTGAGCGGATTTGTCATTTTAATTTCCAGGAAACCATTAGTACTTTAATTTGGGAAATCCATATTGCTGCTCAACATGACTACACTGTACAGTTTGAATTTCTTCATTCTGAGACAGAAGTAGGCTTACAGGATAGACAACAAGATGAACCATCATTCAGTTTGAAAGTCAGCGTCCATGGAGAGATTTCTACAGATCCCAGACTGAGACCAGTAAATGTATTCCATTCTCGATTTTATTGTTGTTTCTTGGAAGAAGCACCTCCATGGCTTGATGATGCTTTGCCTCATGATATATTTGCTCCCGACATAGAACAATTACTAGAGATGGATGAAGCTGACAGAGAATATGCTGCTGCAGAAGAATGGCAATATAATAGTGATTGATGTATATGATCACTCATCTGATATCATGTACATTTTAGTTTTCGTGGGTTTTCTTTAAAATATCCACTTTGTAATTATTACGAGCCGATGTCCTAGATTCCGGCCGTCTTGTCTATAGATCATGTAATCTTGCTTTTTAAGTAGTGTCGAATTCGGTCCTCATATGGCTCTGCTTCCAAGGGACGAGATAACAAGTGGTAGTACCCACTTGCCCGAATCTTTTAAGTACGCATTACTGATAGTCCTTCGGATATGATTTCCTGCGTGATATTCATGCCGAAAGTAGATTCCATATGTTATAGGTTTCCGGTAAAAATTTTAAATGGTTAACTTGCTATGATATTATATTTACTAGCATTGTAAGGAGAAGCATTCAGATTTCTAGAGTAATTTTTGTGTGTTTGAATCGAGTCTGAGTCTGAGGTCTCTGCTCTGCATCTGCAAGAAACTTCTCGACATGCTTGCATCACGGAGATCTAACTCTCAGTCTTTAGAAGGTATGCTCATTCAATGAGTTGCATGATCCGGTAAATGCCGCTACAGTGGATCTCTGGAAAGAAGTCCCTAAGAACATGGGTTGAAATATATACGTATGGGCATGATTCAGTTAGGGATTAATCCTCTTGTCAGACCATGATTAAATACTTCTTGCCTAACTTGTGCCTTGGATCCCAGAATGAATGATTTTAGTGATGCTTTGTTGGGAGGTTTTCAGAGTCCTCTTAATGACGGTCCTGTCTGGTCTTCTGTAATTCCCATATATCAAGTTTCTTTGAATGACCCATATATAAATGAGTTTCTGAATGCCTATATTTAGTTCAATGGTTTCAATGTTGCCCCACAAACTCTGATCGCTCAGCTTCATTCTTCTATTTGTCTTCGATTTGTTTCCAGCACAATGCCTCCACTCAATCCAAAATTGTGTTCAAGAGCTTTAAAAGAATAAATAATAGTTGGTCTTGGTAATATTGCCCCCTTACGGATAGGATTTGCAGAATGCACTCTACCTGATGAATGGAATAGTACTTACATTCCATTATCACAAAAATATCCTCAACTGCAAACATCAAAAGAACCTAGACAATTGTCTATTGTCAAACATTCTGATGGTTTTTCTGGTCTCAAATTCACAAGCCCTCGTCTTGTCATGGATCTGACAAGTTGAGGGCTTGTGAATTTGAGACCAAAAGAACCATGAGAATGTTTGACAATAGACAATTGTCTAGGTTCTTTTGATATTTGCAATTGCTGATATTTTTGTGATAATGAAATGTAAGTACTATTCCGTTCATCAGGTAGAGTACATTCTGCAAATCTTATCCGTAAGGGGGCAGTATTACCAAGACCAACTATTATTTCTTCTTTTAAAGCTCTTGAACACAATTTTGGATTGAGTGGAGGCATTGTGCTGGAAACAAATCGAAGACAAATAGAAGAATGAAGCTGAGCGATCAGAGTTTGTGGGGCAACATTGAAGCCATTGAACTGAATATAGGCATTCAGAAACTCATTTATATATGGGTCATTCAAAGAAACTTGATATATGGGAATTACAGAAGACCAGACAGGACCGTCATTAAGAGGACTCTGAAAACCTCCCAACAAAGCATCACTAAAATCATTCATTCTGGGATCCAGTGGCACAAGTTAAGCAAGAAGTATTTAATCATGGTCTGACAAGAGGATTAATCCCTAACTAGATCATGCCCATACGTATATATTTCAACCCATGTTCTAAACCCCATTCAATAACTTCTCTTTTAATTAAAGGAACCTGGTAGACTTTCTAACCAGCAAAAATAGCAATATTTACAGAAGTAAAGCGAAATAATTGAGTTGCTCTGAACTGAAAAGCAGGGATCTTATATAACTTGTCTACTTCTATCTCTGGCAATGTCCAATTTGGCTATGCCTCAAATTCTTGAACTAAAACTTTTTCATCATATAATTTTTCTTCAGAAGTTTTGTTCAAATACTTATTCAGAAAAGACCATCTCTTTTGCTTAGCAATTTTCTTATCCTCGGGTGTTTGGAGAACAAATTCATTCAAAGAACTGCTATTGAGATTATATATAACTATGCTCTTGAACAGGAGAGACAAAGCCTTTGGGATCCAGGAAAGCAAACACGGCAGTCTGTCGCCTCAAATGCTCTCTACCAAAGCCTTATCGCCAACTTCAACTCGTAAACAAAGGCAGGGACAAATACAACTCAATGGGAGAACCAGATAATTATAAAAATTATTTGGACAAAGAACTAGATGGCTCTGATACAACTTTCTTTTAAGATTTCAAAATGTGATATTACATCAGAAGTCATATTACAATCTTAGGGACTTCTTTACAGAAATCGACTGCAGTGGCATTTACTAGATCATGCAACTCATTGAATGAGCATACTTTCTAAGCACTAAGAGTTAGATCTCCGTGATGCAAGCAGGTCGAGAAATTTCTCGCAGATGCAGAGCAGGGAGCTCAGACTCAAACTCTATTCAAACACACAAAAATCACTCTAGAACTCCGAATGCCTCTCCTTCTTATAATGCTAGTATTTATAATATCCTAGCAAGTTAACCAGTTAAAATTTTCACTGGAAACCTGTAACAGATGGAATCTACTTTCGGCATGAATATCACGCAGGAAATCATATCCAAAGGACTATCAGTAATGTGTACTTAAAAGATTCGGGCAAGTGGGTGCTACCACCTGTTATCTCGTCCCTTAGAGGCAGATCCATATGGGGACCGAATTCGACAATACTTAAAAAGCAAGATTACATGATCTATAGACAAGACGGCCGGAATCTAGGACATCGGCTCATAATAATTACAAAGTGAATATCTCAAAGAAAACCCACGAAAACTAAAATGTACATGATATCGGATGAGTGATCATATACATCAATCACTATTATATTGCCATTCTTCTGCAGCAGCATATTCTCTGTCAGCTTCATCCATCTCCAGTAATTGTTCTATGTCGGGAGCAAATATATCATGAGGCAAAGCATCATCAAGCCATGGAGGTGCTTCTTCCAAGAAACAACAATAAAAAAATAATTCAGTTGCTCTGAACTGAAAAGCAAGGATCTTATATAACATGTCTACTTCTATCTCTGGCAATGTCAAATTTGGCCGTGGCTCAAATTCTTGAACTAAAACTTTTTCATCATATAATTTTTCTTCAGAAGTTTTGTTCAAATACTTATTCAGAAAAGACCATCTCTTTTGTTTAGCAATTTTCTTATCCTCGGGTGTTTTGAGAACAAATTCATTCAAAGAACCAGCCATTGAGATTAAATATAAGTATGCACTTGAACAGAGGAGAAAAAGTCTTTGTGCTCCAGGAAAGCAAACACGGCAGTCCGTTGCCTCAAACGCTCTCTTCCAAAGCCTTATTGCCAACTTCAACTCGTAAACAAAGGCAGGGGAAAATACAACTCAATGGGAGAACCAGATAATTATGAAAATTACTTGGACAAAGAACTAGATGGCTCCGATACCAAATTTCTTTTAAGATTTCAAAATGTGATATTACATTAGAAATCAGATTAGAATCTTAGGGACTTCTTTCCAGATATCCACTGCAGTGGCATTTACCAGATCATGCAACTAGGAGCAAATAGAACAGAGCAAACACGAGAAGCTCTCGTGTTTGCTCTGTTCTATTTTGCTATATATATATATAGCAAATAGAACAGAGCAAACACGAGAGCTTCTCGTGTTTGCTCTGTTCTATTTCCTCCTGTAGCTCCTCTTGCTCCAATGTGGCTCCTTTGGCTTGGCAGTGTCTTTCAAAAACCTCCTTGCGTATATGAATGCCTCTCTTGCTTTGATATCCTGTAATATGCTTTGATACGCCTCCTTTGGTAACTCCTCTTACTTATGGCTTGGCTATTTTAATGGACTTGCTCCTGTCTCTTCATGGATCTGCTCTGCTTCCCCTTGGCTTCTAGTATCTAGAATATTGTCATATTGACATCAGTGACAACCTAGGTCAACAATATAATCATGCTAAGGAAATAAGTGCCTTGAAATCTAGGTTGGCCCAAATGGAAAGGTCTTAAGCTCAGAACTTCCAACCTAGAAACAATTATAATAACCAAAATAATTGCTTAGCAGAAGAAAGGCCCATCTAATGAGCATAGACCGCAAAATCCTCTTGAATATGCCAATCTTGTGGATGAAACTCCTTATTGTAGGGCCTCTGATTCTCTTCATGAAAAGGCTGCTTGCCCCACTGTTAAGAGAATTATGGACAGTGATATGTTCGGGACAAGTAATCAGATAAATGTGGTTGGCAAGGAATATTCTTTATCTATGGAAGATTGGATGTAAGTTAAGGAAAATAGTCATGATGTCAGGCCTTTTAAACTTTCCTTTAGCATAAATAACCTTGATCACGAAAAGGATTTGATGGTTGAATTATTTGGTGAAAACCCTTCTCCAGAGTAGGTCTTGGAGAACGCAAAAAATAAAGGGTTAACTTATCAAAGAAGGAATAAGGATCAAAATGATAATCAAATTACCTCACGAAGTTTTAACCCTTGTTCAAGCTCTGGATTGGATGTTGATTTGGGAAGTTGGTTCAATAATGCAAAAATTTGGGTTCTTATCGCCAAGATATTGAAGATTCCTTCCCAAAAGGCTAAGTTATTAAATGCCATTGAAGCTCCTTGTTTTGATGTTTCTCAAGAGATGGCTCCTGAGACTATCTATTAGGATGCCCCCATATATTTGCAAAGTATTTATTCAGATAGCAAAGATCATCAACCATTTTTTATTACTTTGTTGGTCAATGGTTATATATTATATAACTGCATGTTGGATTCTAGTGCATCGGCTTGTGTTATGACCAAAAGGATCATGGAGCAGTTCAATATGAGAATTTCTAGGCCTTCCTACAACATATGTGCCATGGATTCTAAGAATATTGAAGTTTATGGGTTAATCAAGGATTTACAAGTTCATTTATCAGTGTACTCTAACATTATGATTGTAAAGGACACAGTTTTAGTCGATGTTCCTGATGCTTGAGGCAAATTGTTGTCTAGGAAATGGGCCTTTGATCTAGGAGGAAATATTCAGATGAATTGATCATATGCTATGATTTCTTCTCATAGAGGTGATGGATTTGTTAGACTTAATAAAGAGCCTGAAAGAAGATTCCATGTTGAAGATCCTAAGAGTCCCCGTAAAGAAATAATAAAAGAACAACCTAGTCTTGGGACTTATGCCATTCTATCAAACTCTATAATTTCCCCAAAGGTCAAGGTTCATGAGAAGGTGGGTGATTTAAAAAACAAGGTATGGTATATGTATTTTGATGGTGCATCTTCTAGGCATGGTAAAGGTGTTGGAATTGTATTAAAGTCTCCCCTTGGTCATATTTTCAAATTTGCCTATAGATTGAAATTTGAAGCGGCCAACAATGTTGTTGAATATGAAGCCTTATTGTTGTGTCTTAAATTAGCAAAATATTTCAGGGTTAAGTTGCTTAGTATCAAGGGGGACTCTGTTTTGATTATCATGGAGATTAAGAACAAATTTACTTGTAAAATTAAAGATTAAGAAACTATCAAAATGTTGTATTGGACACTATGGAATGTTTTGATGCTCTTGATATAGAAGCTATCCCTAGAGAAAAGAATAACTTGGCAGATGAAATGGCTGTAGCAGCATCTACTTTGCATTTATCTGATGAATTGTTGAAGGGCAAGGTTAAAATGGAAATTATTTTTAGACCTTTTGTACCTGACAATGTCGAGCATTGGCAGGTTTTTGATGATGAAAGATAGGTGATTTGCTTCTTAATAAGTTGGATGAATTGAAATTTTTGAGGTTATTTATAAAGAGGATAGATTTGATAATCATGAAGATATAACTAATCCTACTCCCAGGAACATTGTAGCTTTGGAGCAGCATTTTGATAGTCATGATGCCACAAAGAAAAAAGATGAAATTAAGATGGATCCAGGGGAGCTCATTGAAGTAAACATTGGTACCTCTGCTAACCCTAAAACCGTGAAAATTCGTAAACGAACTAGTGATGATGAGGGAAAAAAGTTGATTAATTTACTTAATGAATATAGAGATGTTCTAGGATTTTCTTATGATGAGTTAAAACGTTATAAGGAAGATGTCATGGAACACACTAACCCTTTAAAATATGAAAATGCTAAACCCTTTCATTAAAAGCTTAGGCAGATAAATCCTAAGTTGGCCCCCTTAATTCAAAAGGAGCTTTAGAAGATGCTTGCAGCAGGAATTATTGCTCAAACTAGGCATTCAACATGTTGTTCAAACTTGCTAATTGTTAGATAAAAGAATGGGACAACCAGACTTTGTTTCAATTTCAGAAACCTTAATCTAGCATGTAAAAAGGATAATTACCCTTTGTCAAAGATGGAGACTATGCTGCAAAGAATAACGAGTTCGAGAATGATGTCATTCCTAGATGCATTTTCTCGATATAATCATGTGTGGTTTAAGAAAGAAGACGGACACAAAACTACTTTCACCACACCATGGGATACATTCGAATACATTAGAATGCCTTTTGGATTAACTATCGTTGGAGCTACCTTTGAGAGGGCCATGGATTATGCCTTTAAGGGATTAATTGGTAAAATCATAGAGAAATATCAAGATGATCTTACAGTTTTTTCTAAGGATGGTTTTAGTCATATAGGTCATCTTAGGCAAGTTTTTGACAGATGTAGAGAGTTTGGAGTCTCCTTGAATTTTGCTAAATCTGTATTTGGAGTAATCGAAGGGAAGTCACTTGGTCACATCATCTCGAGCGATGGGATCAAGATAGATCCTGAAAGGGTTGAGGCAATACAAAATATTCCTCTTCCTCATAATCTCAAATCCCTTCCGTCCTTCCTTAGAAAGCCCAACTTTCTTAGCAGATTTATTCCAAATTATGCGGAGATAGCCAAACCTATTAAATGCCTTCTTAAGAAAGATATTAAATTTTTGTGGAAAGAAGACAGTAAAAAGGGTTTTCAGAAATCAAAGGTGATATTGCTAAAGCGCCTGTTTTGGATAGCCCTGGTAATGTTGAAATTTCTAAGTCTAACTGTTAGAAACCCTTCATGTACTTTCTGATTTATTTCTGCCTACTTGTTTTGCTTAATTAACAAGTTATTTACCATCTAAATACAGAAAATAAATACAAGTACATGCTCAACACATTACAGATCATCAACTGAAGGAAACAAAACAAGCACACAAGAGACACCGGTTTTTGGACCAATGACCCCGGAAAAACCCAATGCGAGAAAACCAGTGCAGCGATCTGAGGGTTTTATTATTATGTAATTCTTTAATACAATCTAGGTGCCACAACCAACTCACCCAAAAAAGAATAAACTCGGCAATAGTTCCTCAATCATAGATAAATATTCTGGCTGAAACCCTAGATAAACCACTCCGACAGCTTCTAGCTCCAATCTGTCCCACGAAAACCCTAGTGTCTGCCTCTAGGGACTGCGTCAACCCTTCTTGGCCCTGCGTCAACCCACTAGCCCTTGTGTCAACCTCTAGAGGCATTGCGTCATCCTCTACAACCTCTGCATCATCCACACTGGCTCTCTGAGCCACGATACAGCTCCTAGCTGCCTCTGCGTGGGCCCTAGTTGGCTCTACGTGGCCTCTGGTTGGCTCTATGTCTCTCTCTCCCGGCTTCTGCGTTGCTTCTCCCGTTACCCTCTCTGCCTCTCTACTTTCGTATTCACTGCCCCTTAGCTGCAACTCTGATCACTTTTTCGACTTCCTTGGCAAACCCTGCCCCAGAAAATTGAAATCTTGATCAACTGGATGTGTTCTCCAAGTGACCCTCAAGCCTCCTTTTATACTTTTCTCGATGACAATTCAACAGTCGAGATTAAGTCACTAATGAACCGCTAAGATTAACTCTGGTTTGATCCATGCCTTTTGGACCCTTCTAACACAGTTTTATATTAATTCACATTAATATTTTATTTTCCCTAAGTTTAGACTTGGGGACTCCATTAAAAATATTAATTATTTTAATATCTCCCAAACTGTTTAGAATCTGCTCAAACCATTTCTGCGTATTGGAGATTTCATGTGTTTTAACCTCTCCACCAATTTTTGTGGCTAGATCACATCCGATGCTACCCCAAATCAACAGATTATTCTAGATATTTCATGTTTTATTCTTTTCCTTCATAGGATGCAATTGTCAATGTCTTGTTACAAAAGAATAAGGAATGTTAGGAACAATATATTGCTTTCATGACTAGCTCTTTAAAAAATTCTAAATTAAATTATACTACCATGGAAAAGAAAGCATATGCCTTGGTCAAGTCCCTCAAGCATTTTAGGACTTGTTGTCACACAGAATGTCTAGGCACCGTAACAACAGCGTAAATCGAGGGTTGTCACCCTAATCCCCAATCTCTCTGTTTAAGTTGTCTCCCAACAACAGACTAAGGGAGGTAGATCCTACGGAAATGGATGGAAGAAGGACTAGCTGGGAATCAACCAATCCGGGAAACATAGTTGAGCAGCGAAGTACTTGTTTAGATCTAGCAAGACTTTAAGGATTCAATTAGATTTAGATGTTTGAAAGCATCCCCTTATGGTGTCAACTCTCTTGCTTAGTAAATTTAGGACCAATTAGAGGATGGGTAGTTGTTGCTTTAATGAGTAACTATCCTCTATGAAAATGAAATTCCTATGACTTAACTGAAATGCAAAAATCTTGGTTGATTTTATTTAAATGCATATTTTAAGTATGTCCTTTGATCTTTGTCTGTATTGAGTCTAAGCTTTATAGTGAATCGTAGAGAGAAGTCAAGATGAAGCACACAAGGGTGTGATTAACGATCCCTCTTCTTGAAATCTGACATACCTAATGCCTTTGACGCTGTAGAGACTGTGACTCTGACAACTGCAAGGTCACCGTTTTAGACACTGAAAAGACTAGACTTCTCAAGAGAAGACATAAGAGTGTTCCTATCCTTCTTTCAAACACGCTTATGCTTAGAGATTGATTATTAAATGCAAGACTAACTTAGAATGTGAAATGCAAAGAGGAATTATAATACAATTAGTGAAGCGAGATTTGAAACTTAGGAGTACAAAGATTTACGATTTATTCTGAGTTATATCGCTAAGTACTTAAACCCAAACATTCAATAGATAAGCTCAAGGATGAAGAATGCTCGCAATATGAAAATACTCGATTTGAGGACTGAAAGATACATAGTTTACCACAAGTCCACAATAGACTACTTATCCAATAGCCATGTCAATGATAATTATCCAAGAAATGCACAACTAGATCTCAAATCATTCAATTATCTGAAACCACAAATTACCTAATGACATGCACTAGCTCAGAGAGAAATAGCCTTCACAACAATTACCATTTACTAAATAAAGGAAACAAGAATGCCTAAGAGAGGAAAATTTCATCAATTTCTCAAAGTTACTTGCTACACAAAATAGATGAATTTAAGTGTTCTTTAAATCAACAAGCTTTTGTGTTTGATCTTAAGCAAAATTTCAGATTTCAATATCACTAAACCTTGCTGAAATGAATGATAAGGACAGTCACCTATAAAACAAAAATTGTACTTATGACAATTGTAGAGTTGTGATATCAAACTAGTGCCATCATCCATTGAGCACTTATTTGATGCTTTCTGCATGCGTACATCAGAGTAAAGAATTTGTGCATTTCCATCACTGATGGTTTCTTGCAATCATCTGGGAGTGGACCAAATCTTGATTCAGGGATCAAATCATATGTTTGTTCAAGATAACCGAGCCCATATCTTGGCTTAGCTGCTTGCATCTCGTTGAATATCTTTGTCAGCATTGGATCTTCATTTTCCAAAGAAGGTAACTCATGTATCATCAATACATGATCAAGCTCATGTGGAAATGGGATGTCAGAACATTTAGGATTTGGACAGGGGTTTATAGCTGTAAAAGGAGGGGCTTCTCCTGTCCTTGGATGATGGCTTTCATGGATGACTAGATCAGCAAAGCTACTCAAATTTACAGCTGATTTGCATTCTGGGCAAACAACTTCTAAAGAGGAAAAATTGGAAATTTGTGCAAACCCAAATAAGGAAATATGTTTACAAGAATTTGAAACAGAACTAGAACAAGCAGTATCTACACAATAAGGATCTCTGTACAGTGGTGATTCTTTGCAGGCTTGTTCAATCCTTCTTCAATCAATAGTAGATCTTCTAGCAAAAGATAAGACAACAGAGGATTGACTTTCTTTAATATCTGCAGAGGTTATATTCTTCATAGCAGGAGGCTTGGGGTTTGAAACAACCCAATGTTCTGGGAAAGTAAGATCTTCCCATCGAATGGTCTAGTGTTCTATCTTTTGATTTTTGGAATCTGTCAAAACAACCACACTTGACTTTGACTCTTTGTTGGGTGCATGGAGGACTACAGGATATAGAGTATTGGTATGTCTAAAGCATTCTCTTGTTTGAATGGCGATATTATGTCTTTTTCTAGCCATATCAAATCTAGTGGTCTGGATTTGCAGTTGGAGAATTTTATTGGTTGTTTCATCAAACATATAAACTGAAAAATTTGGATAACAATCTAAGTAGACAAGACCATTCGACAGAGGGGCAACAATTCCTCTTATTAATGAATCGGTATATTTATTGTGGGTTAAATCTCTGACTATGGCTAAGACAAAGATGTTGAGTCCTTGATGGGTCAGAGCATGAATTCTGATTCTGATACAACCCAAATGCAAGTATTGGGTTTTTAATATTTTTGCCTCTGCTTGGAGTTGCTTTGGATTTAGGAGTGGAATAGATTGTACACACTCAGAGTTCTCTTGAACTTGACTAATAGATTCTTTTATGGAGATCCTAGTAGCAGCTTTTAAGTGGAAAACGGATAAATCAAAATATACTTCTGAGGCATTAATACTAGGAAGTTGTCATCTTGCAGATGGTTGTCTCCTCATACTCAAGTTCGGGAGAATTTATGACACGATTAGAAGCAGAACAGTTTGGCCTTGTCCACACTCTTGAAGAAAAAATCAGAATGTCTCAAACATGGAAAGATTTCATGGAAGAAACAAACTCTTGGATATCTTTTTATGTCTGAAAAAATAGGAAACAACCAAAAGATGTCTTAATGACTGATGTTGCTTCATCCTCTACACAACATTCCTAGTCAACTCTAGATGGTAGTAAGGTTGAAACTTCAACTACCTTTCCTCACTACAAAGGCATTATCCTAGGAGAAGGATGGAATTCTGTAAAAGCTATTCCTTTGGTCCTAAAAGATGATAACGCCTCATGTATAGATGGTAGAGTACAAAAAGCAAGTGAACAATTAAACTGGACAAATACAGCCATCAAATGGCTAGAAATGAATACAACAAAATCTTCTGCTGTAAAAGAACAATTTGACCAACTTCAAGTTTCAGTAAATAGTGTAAATAATTGTTTAAATGATGTACAGTTTTCATCTTCAGTTTTGAAAACTTATGCTAGAGAATCACTTAATAAATTGGAAGAGGTAGAAGACAAAGTTGTAGACTAGATGCAGTATACAAAGGGGCTCATATCAGATTTAGTTGAAAATTTTGATAAGTTGCACATATCTAAATCTGAAAAACCAGTGCCTGCTTCCTTTTTGAGAAAGACGAAGATACAGATCCAGAATCCTGTCAAGCCAATTGACAAATTTCCTCATTTATTTCCTAAAGAAGTTCCAAAAGAAGCTCCTCAATCTTTAACAGAATCTTTAGAAGAAAAGGTTGGCTCTACACAACAAATTTCTATTGCTTCTTTATTTAAGGAACCATAATACTAGAAACTCCCTATCTTTGAGCCACTAGAAAGCCAATTCAACAAATATTCTGCTCCTGATCTTAGTGGCAAAGGAAAAGTTCCAGAGATTCCAGACCCTCATAGAGAATGGAATATAGATAATCTATGTGTGGGTCAAATAAGACGTATGATAGATATGATGTTTACTGAATACAAGCTCATGTGCCTCAGAGGGAAAAATGAAATTGAAGCTTGTAAAACCATCATTCAATGTTTCACTGGAACACTCCTACGATGGTGGGAGATTGAATAATCTCCAACCTTACTTGATAAAAGGGAGAAAGAACTGCTTAAGGATGAAGCTGGAGACATTATCCATAATCTTGAAAGCACACCACAGAATAATATGATTGGAGCCCTCACCTCCATGATCCTTGAACATTGTTGTGGATCTGAGATAGAGATTGCAGACAAACATGAAGTCATTTTAATGAACCTTAACTGCAATAAGATGTCTCAGTATGAAGACTTTTACAGACACTGGATGCAACGCATCTATGAGGTGAAAGATTCTAAGAATCTTCTTTGGAAACAAGTATACCTTGCAGCCCTTCCTTCTAGATTTGCAGACTTTATCAAACTGCAAGAAGTTTTTCAATTACCATTTGAATCGTATATTTGGGGAGAAATTTATTCCATTATTACTAAAGCTTTGCTCAGTCTATGTACTAACTCTAAAGTGAATAAATCTTTAGAAAAGCTTTCAAGGCTTCCTAATAGCAAGTCCATTTGCAACAAATATGGCTTGAACATTGACGATCCTCTTGTCAAAAGAAGAAAAGCTAGAAGAAAGGCAAAGAAAGCAAAGAAACAAACTACCAAGGAACACATAAGAAAAGCAAAGGCCCCATCAAGGCCTCGAAAGGGATATTATAAATACATCCCTAAGACCCATTATTACAAGCCTTCGAACATCCATCTACATAGCTCTAAACAAGAGAAATGGAATAAGTTAACTTGCTAGTTGTGTGACAAAACTGGCCATACTTCAAACAAATGTGCAATTGGTGAAGAATCCAAGAAGAACAGAGGCAAGAAATCTCAGCCTCAAAATGTACAAAGAAAAGTTGTTCAAATAAAATCCTCCATGTTGTGCATGAAATGTGGTTCAAGAAGCCACAGAATAGATCATTATCCCAATATTGTAATCAGAGAGCAAGCACAACAACAACAGCTTGAAGACCCATCCACTAAATCTTGCAATTCCTCTTCTTATAGTTCTTCAGCTGAAGAGCTAAATACACATATTCAAAATTGTTTCTGTACAGACTCAGAAGATTGTCAATGTCATTATTCTGATGATTCTGACTCTGATTATTCCAGTGATTCCTCAAGTGATGATCCACCAACAATCCAGCAGAAACAAAACAAAAACAAAGTGCTAATGGCACAAAAATCTGAAGAAGTTGAACTAAAGATTCTGGCACAAATCCGTGCTATGGAAGAAGGAGAAATAAAGAACAGACTTCTTGAAGCATTCCTAGACCAGTTGCATTCCTCAAGTTCTTCCAAAGCCACTTCCAAAAAGTTGCTCTTTGTGGACGCCTCCTATGTCCGAAATACAAAATCTTTTCAAAGACATCAGCAGCAGGACAAAGTCTGCTCACTTACTTTGCGGGAGGTAAGTAGAGAAATTCACTATCTCAAAAAAGCAATCTCTACTCTAAAGTCCAAAGTAGAACAACTAGAGAAAGGAAAACAACCTCTAGCACAAAAAACTCAAATATGAAATCCCTAAAGCCTCCTTGTGCTTTGACCAACATTCTATAAAGATGAAATTTGCAGTTGCAGACATTCTTGTTGACTGCATCTTAGGAAATGTCTTTTTGGCTGCTGTAGAACCTCATGGATCAATCAGATTCGAAGGAAATAGAGCAGGATACTTCATTATTGTTCCCACATCAAATGGCAATCCAAAAAGAATTGAAATGCCATATGTCTCAAACCCGAGAGTATCCACAATGGTCCAAGCTATGAAAGAGTTGGGCAAGACAGAATCTAAATTCAATACAAGTTGAAAAACAGATAAAAATTCCTTCAAATCAGAGAAAAATTACTGATCTCAGAAGAAAAACTGAGGCAGAATGCTGCTCAGAAGAACCAAATGCTTTCATGCATAGAAAGCAATACTCTTTCGAGCTGCCCTACAAAGCAGAATATACAGGAAAACTCTGCAAGAGCATGGCTATCCCCGTGAACAAAGAATACAAGATTCTTTGTGAAAAAGAAATCAAACAATTACTGGACAGAAAGCTAATTAGAGAATCCGACAGCCCTTGGAATTGTTATGGTTTCTATGTAAATAAAAGATTTGAACAGATTAGAGGTATTCCCAGATTAATTATAAATTATAAACCTTTGAATTCTATCATGGCAGTTAACACTTATCCTGTTCCACACAAACGAGATCTTTTGAGAAGAATTGTTGGAGCAAAGATCTTTTCTATATTCGACCTTAAATCAGGTTTCTGGCAAATCGCCATTGCAGAAGATGATAAGTTTAAAACAGCATTCAACATACCAGCAAAACACTATGAATGGAACGTCATGCCTTTTTGATTGAAACATGCTCCATCAAAGTTTCAAAAGGTCATGGACTCTATTTTCAAACCTTATTTTGATTGGTTGCTTGTGTACATAGATGATATTCTTATTTTTTCTAACAATGTACAAGACCACATTAAACATGTACAGATTTTTATGCAAGTTGTCAAGATAAATGGCCTAGTCCTAAGCAAGAAGAAGATTGAATTGTTTCAAACTTCTATTAAATTCCTTGGTCATACTATTCAGAAAGGCCAGATAACTCTACAAAAGCATGCCTTCCAATTTGCAGACAAGTTCCCGGATAAAATTACTGACAAGACCCAACTTCAGAGATTTCTTGGTTGTTTGAACTACGTCAGCAATTTTTACCAGGACTATGCTAAGGCCCAGAGCCTACTCAACCAAAGGTTAGAGAAAGATCTTTCACATTGGACAAATGATCATACAAATGTTGTTAGAAACATAAAAGCCAAGGTAAAATTACTCCCTATATTATATGTTGCTGATGACAATGCTTTTAAAATAGTTGAATCAGATGCTAGCGACATTGGATGGGGAGGTATCCTCAAACAAAAAAAGGATGGTGAAGAACAGATTGTTCAATTTGCTTCTGGGACTTGGAACCCAGCTGAAAGAAATTATTCCATCATCGAAAAAGAAGTGAAAGCTGCTTGGAACTCCATTGATAAATTTGAGATCCATTTAATTAATAAAAATTTGTTATTAAGGACAGATGCTTCTATGTTGAAGAAAGTGCTGACAGAAGATATTTAGAAACCAGGAGAGGCAAAATTTGCTAGATGGCAGGCTCTGTTCGCAAATTTTGATTTTGAAGGTTCAACAAATTGTCTCCCTGATTTCCTCAGCAGAGAATATATACAAAAGCCAGAGCGAATCATGATAATTGTTACTGAATGGGATCTTAACCAGTAGCAAGAAGTTTTAAGATCTATCCATGAAGATCAAAGTTGGTCAGAATATCGGGATAATTGGAGACCAACATGGCAGTTGCGAAACACCAAGGTACTAGATGCTAATCTCCAACCGCACACAGATATTCTACACCTAGTACCTGAAAAAAGAGTTTTTCCAAAGGAAGTCGATAGATCCATCATATGGTTTACTTCAGAAGCATGGCAGGAGCACATCAAGCAGAAGAATCATTGACAAACGACTTCCATGATATCAGCATGATTTGGTCAAAAGGAGGAGATAGACGCAAGATCTATCACAGATACTTCTGTATAAACAGAACCCGAAATACTCACTGGCCAAACACAACAAATAATGCTGCACTTTGGCCCAGAAATGATCCAAATTTAATCTTTCCTGACACTATTATAAGTTTTCAAGATATAAGAAATTGTTGGGGGGGTATTTTAAATGTTGATGGAAGAAATGAAACCCACTTTACAAAACTAAAATTTGGATCAACAGGAACCATGCACAGAAATCAGCAATGTGAATGGTTACAGGATTGGAGGAGTAACTACGGCATTAACAAAACAGCCATTGATCCTGTCTACTATGAATCCTACTATCATATGCAATGCAACGTTTGTTTCGAAAACAATATTTTTCATTGTTTTCATACTCCATGTAAAACTGTCAAAGATCTCCCTCAACTTTCTGAACATGGAATTTTGCACCGGCACATGACTAGACATCATGAATGGCTCGTCATGACTAAAATAAAACATCAAATTGTATTAAATAAACCCATGATAGTTAGGAGAATATATACAAAAGCATGGGATGGACACTTATACAATAGATTTTGATTCCTAGGAATCACAAAATCTTAGATGGCCCTACTTCATAAATGGTTCCCGTGGGCTTGTCCTTAAAATTTCCATTGTGTAACATGATGTCTAATTACAACACTGAATGTGACCAGTTTTCTCGTGGGATTTATAGTTCAAAAAGCATCCACTATATAAAATTTATACTTTCCATGGGATTTGTTTTAATCCTCCACAGTGTAAATAAGTACTAAGATTCCTCAGTCATGAGACTCAGAGCACTTCTCCGACTTTTGGTGCGCTTTGAGCCACATCTCCCTGACTAACAGAATAATCAGTACTCAGTTTGTCTGCCCGATGGTTAGATATTTGTCTCCTCCTTTTCCTATATATGAAAGAGATTAGAGAGTTTTCTTCCTGCTCTCCAACTGCGAACTTCTTGTCTGATTTGATTGCATCACGAAGTATCTCTACAGTCCTAGGTGATTTGAGAAGCCTGCATATATGTGTGCTCGGCACAGATAAGAACCTAAAGTCATCAGATCAATTGAGAGTCAGACTATATGTGTGTTATTATGTTCAAAGTCTTAGTCTGTGTATTTGTCAAGAAGCCTTCAGTAAGCTATCTCATATATTGAGAAGCCAAGTCTGATAAATGCAAACACAATCAATCTCAGGAAAGAACATCCTACAAAGATCTTTGTAATCGATACCTATTCTTGAAATAATAAAAGAGTGACATTATGTTCTGCATTTGAGTATTGTTGTTCTATCATATGAGTTGTTTTGGTAGTATCTTTCTAAGTTATTCTTACTCGAAGTTTGCCACAACTTCGCCAAAGAGTAGAATGGACATCAAACCATAAAAAGGCGAGAGAAGTCGTGAAGAATGTCGTCAGTGCATAAAATACCTAAGTAGGTTCGTTTATGGGTTCACGTAAAGAAGAATAAGTAGCAAAGACAGAGAAGAGACTCAGCAAGGCTAGTAAACTGTGTTGTTGTTACAAGCTTCAATGAAGCCTCTACGTGAAATTGGTATCGCAGGGGCTCCACTGAAACTTGCAACAGCAACACAGCTGACTAGCCTTGCTCAGTGTCTTCTCTGTCTTTGCCACTTATTCTTTTTTACATGAACCCATACACGCACCTACTCAGGTATTTCATGCACTGGCGACCTTCTTCATGGCTTCCCTCACCTTTTTACGGTCTGACGTCCCTTCTACCCTTTGGCGAACTTCAAGTAAGAATAACTTAGACAGATACTACCTCAACAGCTCATATGATAAAACAAGAGTACTCAAATGCGGAACAGAATGTCATACTTTTATTATTTCAATAATAGATATCGATTACAAAGATCTTTGTAGGATGTTCTTTCCTGAGATTGATTGTATTTGCATTTATCAGACTTGGCTTCTCAATATATGAGATAGCTTACTGAAGGCTTCCTAGCAAATACACAGACTCAGTTTTTGAACATAATAACACACATATACACTGACTCTCTATTAATCTAGCCACTTTAGGTTCTTATCTGTGCCAAGCACACAGATACGCAAGCTTCTCAAATCCCCTAGGACTTTAGAGATACTTCGTGATGCAATCAGATCAGACAAGAAATCCACAGTTGCAGAGCAAGAAGAAAGCTCTTTAGACTCTCTAATCTCTAAGACACTCCAACATTGAATGCCTCGAATGAACCTTACCCCCTTCTTATATAGGAAAACAAGGAAGCAAACATCCGACCATCAGGCAAACAAACTGAGTACTTATTATTCTGTCAATCAAGGAAATGTGGCTCAAAGCGCACCAAAAGTTGGAGAAATGCTCCGAGTCTCATGATTGAGTAATCATAGTACTTATTTACACTGTGGAGGATTATGACAAATCTCACGGAAAGTATAAACTTTACATAATCGATGTTTTTTGAACAGTAAAGCCCAGGAGAAAACTGGTCACATTCAGTGTTGTGATTAGACATCATGTTACACAGTGGAAACTTTAAAGACAAGCCCACGGGAACCATTTATCAAGTAAGGCCATCTAAGATTGTGATTCATGGAAATTAGAATCTATTGTATAAGTGTCTATCCCATGTTTTTGTATATATTCTCCTAACTATCATGGGTTTATTTAATACAATTTGATGTTTTATTTTAGTCATGACAAGCCATTCATGATGTCTAGTCATGTACTGGTGCAAAATTCCATGTTTAAAAGTTGAAGCAGATCTTTCACAGTTTTACATGGAGTATGAAAACAGTAAAAAATATTCTTTTTCAAACAAACGTTGCACTGCATATGGTAATAGGATTCATAGTAGACAAGATCAATGGCTATTTTGTTGATGTCGTAGTCACTCCACCAATCCTATAACCATTCACATTGTTGATTTCTCTGCATGTTTCCTGTTGTAAAGTGGGTTTCATTTCTTCAACATTTTAAATATCCCCCCACAATTTCTTATATCGTTAATGTTTAAGCCATATTTGCTACAAATGGACTTGCTGTAAGGCAACCTTGAAGGCATTTCTAAAGATTTATTCACTTTAGAATTAGTACACAAATTCAAAAACTTCTTGTAGTCTGATAAAGTCTACAAATCTGGAAAGAAGGGCTATAAGGTATACTTGTTTCCAAAGGAGATTCTTAGAATCTTTCACCTCATAGATGCGTTGCATCTAGTCTCTGTGAAAGTCTTCATACTGAAACATCTTATTGCATTTAAGGTTCATTAAAACAACTTCATGTTTGTCTGCAATCTCTGTCTTAGATCCACACCAATGTTCAAGGATCATGGAGATGAGGGCTCCACTCATATTATTTTGTGGTGTCATCAAGATTATGGATAATGTCTCCAGCGTCATCCTTAAGCAGTTATTTCTCCATTTTATCAAGTAAGGTTGGAGATAATTCAATCTCCCACCATCGTAAGTGTGTTCCAGTGAAACATTGAATGACGGTTTTACAAGCTTCAATTTCATTTTTCCCTCTGAGACACATGAGCTTGTATTCAATAAACATCGTATCTATCATCTGTCTTATTCGACCCACACTTAGATTATCTATATTCCATTCTCTATGAGAGTCTGGAAAGAAAGTGTCTCCAGAACTTTTCCTTTGCCACTAAATCAGAAGCATAATATCTATTGAATTGGCTTTCTAGTGGCTCATAGATAGGGGGTATCTGGGATTCTAGTTCCTTAAATAAAGAAGCAATAGAAATTTGTTCTGTAGAGCCAACCTTTTCGTCTAAAGATTCTGTTAAAGACTAAGGAGCTTCTTTTGGAACTTCTTTAGGAAATAAATGAGGAAATCTATCAATTGGCTTGACAAGATTTTGGATTTGTATATTCCTCTTTCTCAAAAAGGATAAAGGCACTATTTTTTCAAATTTAGATCTGATATGAGTCCCTTTGTAGACTGCATCTGGTCTACAACTTTGTCTTCTACCTCTTCCAATTTATTAAGCGATTCTCTAGCATAACTTTTCGAAACTGAAGATGAAAATTGTACATCATTTAAATAATTATTTACACTATTTACTGAAACTTGAAACTGGTCAAACTGTTCTTTTACAGCCTTCACGCAACGATATTCTTCCCTCACCTTTGCTGCCCTTCCACATCCTTAATGTTGCCTGTACCAACCTCTATCATCTTCTAGCCTTCAGATCTGCCTCTTAAGTATAAAGGTAGGCTTTAGGAGGCCCTCTACCTCTCAACCCAGTCTTATTTGAGCTTCTTCTTTCTGATGTTCGAACTCTCATTCACTCGGTTTCATCACTGTGGGGAAAATTTAAATTTCTAAGTTGATATATCCTCAGATTTTTGCAGAGAATCGCGGATAAGAACTTGTGAGTGTGTTGGCTTCTTTTACTTCCTTAATATCTTATCTTTCATTAAACAATTACCATATTATGTGTATGAAAATCATAAAACAAGAGACACAAGATATAGGCACTATGCCAGGGAAAATCCCCCTTGAGGGGAAAACCCAATCAAGATAATTATTCCTTTCAATAGTATGCTTTGAGACTCGTCGTCCTAGACCAAGACTAGACCTCCCCTCCACACCAAGTCAACCTTCCAAATCTTTGACCTCTTCCAGCAACTTCGACTAGGCAACAGTTTTCGGCAACAGGCAGCTTCCGACAACAACAAAACTTTGGAGACTTCGATCTCCCAATCTAAAGCACAAAACAGAGAGAGAGAGAGAAACCAAAAACTTGATTTTTTTCCTCTCCTTAGACTTCCCCAAACTCGCATTTCTTTCAGCGTCCTGACAACAGACTGCACACTTTTCTAGCTACTCTTGAGATATCGAAGTAGCTTGAGAGATGATGCGCCAAATGACTTCGACTAGCTTGTATTTATAGGCTTCTTGTCCGTAGAATTAAGGTCCTTAGTCCAACTTGAGGCGAAGGATACATACATCATATTTGACTCAAAACTAAACCTTTTTACATAATTCAAATGCCCAAGAAGGATCTCTTTGAACGTACAATGACTTTATAAACTCTATATTAATCTTAGGAGTCCACAATGGGAACTTTGAGTAATATAATGATGACCCAAGCATGAAACCCATGCTTTAATAAGTCATTGTTACAATAAAACAAAAAAAGAAAAAACTTTTCTTTATTCTTTTGACAAGTACATTACATGATGACTCAAGTACATTAATGAAGACCGAACATAGTTACATTTTTCAACACTCCCTCTTAACTAGGGAGGTATTCATAATGTACAACTACAATGGAAGATCTCAAACTATATGAACCATGAAAAACTTTAGGCACTGCAAAGCCATGGACTAGATTCTTGACCAAGGCAACTTATCCATTGGTATCTCAACAATTTAGGCACTACAATGCCACACACCAGATTCCTTACCATGGCAATCTATCCATTGGTCTCTCAACAATTTAGGCACCGCAATGCCATAGATTAGATTCCTGACCAGGGCAATTTATCCATTGGTCTCTCAATACTTTAGGCACCCAATGCCATGGACTAGATTCCTAATCAAGGCAATCTATCCAAGTGGGAATAAGGTGTACTCACACTTTCAACCACTCTAGGTACCATCATGCTTACTTGCTAACCACTAACCCAAAGCAAACACAAGCTCAATAAACAACACCACCTTTCCAAATTCGAG
>APFE031004630.1:33608-53290 GCA_000404065.3 Pinus taeda | reverse complement strand
ATACCTCAATATATGTTTGCAATCTATCTAGTGATCATGAAGAGGCTCCAACTGAAACTTACTAAGAATGTTCATTGCAAACAAATGTATGGCCTAGTATTTACTAGATACATTAGGGAACCCACCAACTGTCGATATGAGGTAAGATCCACAAGAATAGAGTCAGAGCCCCTCAACTTCTTGAGATTGGTGATCATAGGAGTAATCATCGACTCGGAATCCATCATCCCAAATTTCTGCAATAACTTGATGATGTACTTTACTTACCCCAAATATATCTCCCCGGGCCTTTGCCATACTTCTAGACCTAGGTAACAGTGCACCAATCCTAGATCCTTCATATCAAATTCCGCTGCCAACATTTTCTTGCATTCTTGAATTCTACGCTCTACACCTATGATGAATAGATCATCCACATATAGTATCATAATGACAGGCTCCTTATTCACGACCTTGATGTAGAGATTTGGATTAACATAACTCTTCACGAACCCAATTCTATGTAGATATGCATCCATCCTACTATACAATGCCCTAGGTGCTTGCTTCAAACCATATAGGTCCTTCTTAAGTCTATAAACATGAGAATCCCTGCTATTCACTTCAAAGCCCTCGGGTTGTTCAATGCACAGTTCCTCGTCAATGTTCAAATTCAAAAACGAGGTCTTAACATCCATTTGATAGATATTCCACACCATTGTAGCAGCCAATGCAACCAACAATCCGATGGTAATGTACCTTGTTGTAAGTGAAAAAGTTTCTTCATAATCAATGCCTTCCTTTTGAGAGAAACCCCTTGCAATGAATATTGCTTTGTACTTGTCTATACTTCCATCAACAGCATGTTCGATCTTATAGATCCACTTAGATGTGACAACCAATTTGTCACTAGCTCTAGGAACGATCTCCAAAACCCCATTCTTCGTGATGGATTGATATTCTTCCTGCGTTGTTTTCTTCCAAACGTCTTCAAGTGCAACTTCCTTGAATGTAGATGGTTCGACTTCAATTAACTTTGTCATATATGCAGCGTAGCCAGAATATCTCTTTGGTTTCTTACTTTCCCTGAAGGAACCTTTCGCAGCTTCATGTCCTTCAGCATATTCTAATGTAGCTTTCAACCAATTTGGCTTCTTCCTTGTGGTTGGGATGACCACCGATTAAATAGGCTCACTTTCTCCTTCTTCCTTGAGATTTCTAGTAGAGTTTTCATGATGAACTTCTTCTTAAAATATGTGAATTTCTTCGTCATTAGAATCAATAAGAATATCCTTTGATTTATGATATGCTTGATTTTCATCGAATATGACATCCCTACTTACTTCAATGTGTCTCCCTTTCTTTATGTATATTCTATATGCTTTTGAGAAAAGACTATAACCAACGAATATTCCCTTGATCTTGCCCTCCAAGGACTAGATCCACCTCAAAACCCAAAAAAATCTCCTTAGTAATCTTCAAATCTATCCCTGCACAATATAAAAATAAAACCCCAGATCCCACATATATACAAAAAGTAAACTAAATCCAAATACCCAAATGTCGACAACTTGAAATTATATTTTACAAATCTCAGATCTATATAAATAAACTACATATCTGAGCAATATGAGTCCAACTCTGCTCCCATATCTGTATATTTAAGCTCTCTCTAGCTAGATCTATCTATTTATATCAAATTATTGAAGATAAATAAAAAAATTAATTTGCATACTAGCCTAGAAAATCCCCGCAAGAGGAAAATCATTAGATAACCTTAGGATTTTAATCAGGGAGGCTCTTCAGATCTTATGCCTCAAGAGTCGGCTAGTCCAACCAAAGGCTTCCCCAAACACCTAATTTTCTTAATACAAATGATTTCTGCACACTTGAGATTAATTCGATAAATCAACAGAAATATAAAATAGCAATTTAATCTTCAATGATTAGAGATACCTGGTAATCAAATCAAATTAAAATACTACTTTAAATCCAATAACCCAAACAAGATACTTGTGCAATAGATTATTCCACGAAAGTTATTAATCAGCAACTTATAAAATAATATCAGCAGAACATTAAAGCAGCTTTACCATAAAAAAATCAGAGATAAACATTGTCATCGATGAAACTCCAAAGAGTTTGCATTATTATTATTCCAAAAAAAATATTACAAAAGAACTTGAAGAGCAAGTACACAACTCAATGATCAGACGTTTTGATGTGACAAATGACCTCAAATTTATAGACACATTCTCCAAACGGCTAGTTGGCTTTATCCTCATTAAAGTAATCTCGACAGTTGATAAAGATTTAATTATCTTTTTATATCCACCGTCGAAATATTTATTTTTTGAGGAATTTCGGAAAGTAAAGTGATGGGATAAAAAGTGGAGATTCCCTGACAAAGGGAAACCACAAAAGCCTAAATTTATTTATTAAAGCTTTATACTAAAAGTTATATACAGAGGACCTTTAATAATTACCATTCCCCTTCAAGACTTCGGTTTGTATCATAATCACTGTTGTCAGGACTAGAATCATATTCTTCGACAACCCTGTCTAAATCCAATCTTGGTAGATTTTGTAACCATGGAGGTTCGCTAGCAAAGCTGGCAGAAAAAGCAGAGAAGCCCATGTCTGGATCTAAAGAACCTGGAGGGATGCCCACTTCCCCAAAGTAATTTAGTTGCATTCTAAAAGAACCATCTTCAAGTTCTACTAGATCTATACCTTTGTCCAACAAATCTAACTCAAATATGTCATATCTTTCAGTCCCATCTTTCATGTCTTGATGGAGAATTGACAGAGCTGTAAACTGAGTTAGTCTTCCCTGGTTTTCTTTTCTTGGAATAAATCAAGCCATTAGTAGATTCATCCAGTTGCTCCAAATACAGAATGGGGACACAACATCCTCACAATACATAATTATAGAAACTCTCTCATAAATACGGGTTGTCTGAAGAATACAATAATAATCTGACCAATTCAATGCTGAGTCAAAAATATATACAATTCTTCTGTATGGATGCATAACTAACCCAAAATAAATATGAACATTATTTATATTGGCAAGAGGAAGGCTGTAACTCATTTTGGCATCAATAGAGCAAAACCACTTCTGAATGATAATGTTTTGAATTTCAGTGGGCAACCTTTTAATTTTAACCAGAAGACAATCTGTAGAAAACAAATAATGGCATTGGGGACATATTTCTACACAAGATTTTTCAGAGAAGGATGAGCTTTCTCCAATTTCAAACTTCTTGATTGCTTTTTTCTCTGAACTATCTGATCCTTCTCTTGTCATAAGATCAGCAAGGTAGTTTTCTTTGCCTGCTTTATAAATTATATCAAAGTCATATCCATCTAGCCAAAAGGCCCATCTCATAATCCTGGAGTTACCTTGTTCTAAAAGCCTTTTGTTTTGGACCATTCCTTTCATATGTCTAAGGTCAGTTTTGATTGTAAAATGGGTGCTTTTGAGGAACAATATCAACCTTTTAATTCCCTTCTTTACAACAAGTATTTCTTTATGTGAAGACGGGTAATTCAATTCTGGATCAGAAAATGTACATGAAGTATAAGCAGAAACCTCTTCTCTTTTCCCATGTTTTTGTAAAAGGATTCCCCCCAACAACAATCTGATGTATCTATTTCTAATATAAAAGGAAGATCTTCTTCAGAAGAGCGAGAGGTGGTAGCTACTCAATCTTTTGCTTGATATTATTAACTGCTTGAGTTATTTGATTAGACCAAAGGCTTCCCTTTTCCAAACATTGTTGTAGAATTTTTGTATCTTTTGCTTGTTCAGGATAGAACTGTCTTATATAATTCAAGCATCTCAAAAACCTTTGTACAGTTCTGATGTTTGGGAGAATATCAGGAAAGTTAGCTAAAGAATGTAGAACATGGTGTTGTATTTCGACTTTCCGTTGAGATATAAACAAACCCAAATACTCAATGCGAGTTTTGACAACAATGAATTTATCAGAAGAATTAGAGAGAGCAAGTCCATGTTGATGGACAGTTTGATAAAAACTCTCTAAACGACTTTTATGTTCTGCAATATCTCTGCTATACACAAGAAGATCATCAATATATACAACAATAAAAGGAAATTCTTTAAAGATATCTTCCATTCTTTTCTGAAACTCTGAGGGAACATTCTTTAAACAAAAGGGCATAACAGTCCATTGATATTGTCCACCTGGTACTACAAAGGCTATTTTGTATCTATCCTCTGGGATAATCCCAATTTGCCAAAATCCACTTTTCAAATCAAATTTGCTAAAAACATTTGCTTTAGCAATTCTGGATAAGAGTAACTCTTTATTGGGGAGAGGGTTCCTGATCAACATTAATGCTTCATTTAAAGCCTTGTAATTTATAACCAGTTTCTTTTTCCCTCGTTTTTTCTCAGAGTGTTTGTTGACATAAAATGCAAGACAAGCCCATGAACTTTTAGAAGGTTCAATAAGCTTTCTGAGCAATAGATCTTGGATTTCTTTATTACACAATTCTTGTTCTGAAGGGCTCATATGATTTGTAGATACTTTCTGAGCCATAATTGTGCCTTCCTTTTTGAATGGCAGAGAGCCAAAATATTTCTCCCTAGACCAAAATGTATCAGCGTGGTCAGAAGTACAATTTTCTTTGATTTTCTAAATAATATCTGCAACAATTGTAGCACCATGTGTATCAGCATGTTTAACAATTTTCTGGATTTTACTTAGATTAGCTAGAGTAGTCTCTTTATCAATAACTTCATTTGGCTTAATCTTTAATGTATATCTATTCTTCGCTGGTACTGGAATCTTACTTCACAGTACATTAAAATGATTAGATTTTTGTCAATCGTAATCGGCATGAATTTTTCCATAAAATCTTGTCCTAACAATATATCTGCCCCTATATCATAATTAAATAGAGTCACAGAAACTTATGTTGCTCCAAGCAGTAAAGGAAAATCTAGAGCAATATATGAAATCTGGATACGCTATTTATTGACTGCTCTGAACTGGATTTTTGTAGGCTTCTAGTAGTAAGCAGGGATTGCTTTGTATTTACAACTACTACTCATAGCACCTGTATCAATCTGAGCTTCCAGAGTATATTCTTTATATCCAGGGACTTTTATATTTACATGGATCACCATTCTATCAACAATCCCACTAATATCTTGGATATTCTCATTGTTGGCTTGATTTTGTGTGGTTAAAGTTGTCTGCGACTCTGCAATAGAAAGGAATGAGAATATCCAAGATATTAGTGGGATTGATGACAGGATGGTGATCCCTGTAAATAATAAATTCCCGGGATATAAAGAATATAATCTAGATGCCCAGATTGATACAGCTGCTATGAGTAGTTGTTCTAAATACAAAGCAATCTCTGCTTACTACTGGAAGCCTACAAAAATCTAGTTCAAGGCAGTCACTAAACAGCTTATCCAAATTTCATATATTGCTCCAGATTTTCCTTCACTGCTTGGAGCAACATAATTTTTTGTGACTCTGTTGTTTAATTATGATACAGGATCAGATATATAAATTCACCAAAAACTAAATATTTCGATGATAAATATAAAAAAGATAATTAAATCTTTATCAACGGTCAAGATTACTTTGACGGAGATCAAGCCAATTAGTCGTTTCGAGAATTTATCTATATATTAGAGGTCATTTGTCTCACAAAGGATCCGATCATTGAATCCTCTAATAGCTTATGAAGCTATCTTGTAATTTTTTCTAGAATAATAATAACACAAAGTCTTTGGGGTTTTCATTGATGGTGGTGTTACTCTCCTACTTCTTATGGTAATATCGTTCTTAATATTCTGCGGAATAATATTTTTATAAGTTGTTGATTATTAGACTTATTACTTTATATCTCTATCGATCTGACAGCTTGATCTTGAGTGTGCAGAAATCATTTGTATTCGAAAAACTTGGTTGTTAGGGGAAGTCCTCGGTTGTACCAACCAACTGTCTGGGCATAATATTTGAAGAGCCTTCCTAATTGAAACCCCGAGATCTATATAACGAATTTTCACTTGCAAGGTTTCTATGCTAGTGCCTTATTTAAAATTATGTATCTTTCATATACTGAGTTTAATTAATAGATCTGGCTAGAAAGAGCTTCTATCTACAAAACTGGGAGCGGAGTTGTACTCACACTCCTCAGATCCAATAGATATGTATTTTATTTGTATAGATCTAAATTTTTCGGAGAATAATTTTAAATTTCTAACATTGGGGTTTTGGGTTTCAGCTTTATTTTTTTGTATATGTTTGGGATCTAGGTTTTTTTTTTATTTGATGCAGGTGGAGATCTGAAATTATTCAAGGAAATTTTGGAGTTTTGAGACAGATCTAAGCACCTAGAGGGCAAGATTTTGTCTCAAATATTGTTTACAGGGATAAAAGACAAGAACATTCAATTAAAATTCATGTATGGCATTTCGTAGATTTCTGAGATCAATTGAAGACAAAATACATCAGTTTGGAGTAAAGATTTAACTGTTGTGCAGAAATTTCTGAGATTAAAAAATTATTTTCAAGGGCTTGAAGTAGCCCTCAAACCCTCCTCGGCACCCTTGTACAACCCGCACCTTTCCGTTGTTATTTCCCTGTCTTGGCAGCCCTAACGCTGCCATATTCTTCCCTCACCTCCACTGCCCTTCCACATCCTTAATGCTGCCTGTAGCAGCATCTATCACCTTCTAGCCTTCAGATCTGCATCTTAAGCCTTAACGCAGGCTTTAGGAGGACCTCTACAGCTCAACACAATGTTATTTGAGCTTCTTCTTTTTGTTGTTCGAACTTTCATTGGCTCGGTTTCATCACTGTGAGGAAAATTTATTTTCTAGAGTTGATATATCCTCTGATTTTGCAGAGAATTGTGGGTAAGAAGTTAGAACTCGTGTTTCATCTCATCACTTGAAAACTTGGGCAAGCACCTTCTAAGCCTAGGGCTTTCAAGTTTGGTTTCCTAAGCCATCACTACCTTCACTGTCTAATTAATCAAATTACTAATTTCAAAACAGTCACATTAAAACAACACATTGACAAGGCAAATCACATAAATTGCATAGGTGTGAATAAGCATAAATATATACAATTTTCAATGACTTTCACACATTGCCTAAAGTCGAATCATAACATTGGTTTTCATTTTTTCTGAGTACATTTGAGAAGCTAGTAAATTCAGAACTGTTGAATATATTTAATGCTAATTTGACAAAAAAATCCTCACTGATGTAATAAACATTATCTCTGAAAAACAAGTGCCTTTGGTGATTGTTTGCATTTTTACGTCCGAAAGGTTTGGTACGGTTATTGGCATTGGATTTCAAGTCTAAGTGCTTGTTGTCTTTTGATTTCTTAATTTATAATCACACATATAAGATAGTTGTCCTAAATCTATCTCTTCAAATCTGAATATCGCTAACTGTCAATTAATTATCACTGTGGTATCTAAGATTTGAAGATTGGTAAATTCAACTGTTTACATCCTGAGCGATTTATATTGAGCATCCTTAGAAGTTTCCAAATTGCATACTAAGTAGCTCACTGTTATCATAAGTATAATTTCTGTTTTGGGCTCATTGTAGAGGTGATTGTTCACATTATTCATTTCAGCAATGTTTTGGCATTAAAATCTAAGTTTGAATTCACTCAAAACATATTTGGGTTCAGTAATCAGATTTAAGAAACTGATGGTATTTATCTTCTAAGGTATTCTCGTTATTCGATTATTGAATGGTAGCTTTGTTGGAGTCTAATTTTCTTTGAACCAATTGGCATTGAAAGAAATTCGCTCTAATTGCATGACATTGGAAAATCTGAAGATAGTTGATTGGTTTGGATCTATTTGAATACATGGCCTATTTGAACATCTCTTAGATAACTAGTTTTGGAATTTCATGCAACTGTCATTAGCATTTAACATTGAGATTCCTACTTGAATTGGTGGAACATTGTGCATTTCAATCATTTATTTCACTTTGTTGGCACTTTACAAGATTGGCATTTATCTTTGTGATTGGGATTATCCATTGAATCTTTGCTCAAGTACTTAGTGTATAACACAGATTAAATCGTAATTTAAGTGCTTCAAGGTTTTAACAATTTTGCTTCATTAATCATCCGATAATCTCACCTTGCATTTGCGTTCTAAAGTAGTCTTGCATTTGCATTCTAAGGTAGTCTTGCATTTAATAACTGACCTCCAAGCATAAGCTTGGTTAATAGAGAGATAGGAACACATTTGCATCTTCTCTTAAGAAGTCTACCATTTTTAGTATCTAAAACAATGACCATGCAGTCGTCAATGCCACAACCTCTGCAACGCCAGAGGCACTGGGTACGTTAGATTACAAGGAGAAGGATTGTTAATCACACCCTCTTGTGCTTCACCTTGACTTCTCTCTGCCATTTGCTATAAAATTTAGGCTCAATACAAGCAATAATCAAAGGACATACTTAGACTAGGCATTTAAGAAAAATCAACCAAGATTCTTGCATTTCACATAAGTCCTAGGAATTGCATTCATATAAGATAGTTACTCATCAAAGGAGTAGTTGTGCATCCAATACTTGGTCTTAAAATTCATTAAGGCACTAGTTTCAAATCTTATAAATCTAATTGAATCCTTAAAATCTTGCTAGATCTAAACAAGCACTTGGTCGTTCAATTGTCTCTACCTGACTGGTTGGTTCCCAATTAGTCTTTTTTCATCTTATTTCCATAGGATCTACCCCCTATAGTCTGTTGTTGGGAGATAACTTAAATAGAGAGGTCGGGGATTAGGCGACAGCCCCCTACCTAACTCATTGTCATTGTGCCTATTCATTTTGATCCACAACATTATTTTGGCATCGTTGACAGGGACCAAATTTTTGGACCTTGGCTTTGCGACATTTGTCATAGTCATTTTCATCTCCTCATTTCTCATCCTTTTATCTCTCGTCGAGATAAGCTCCTTGTCCTTGGTCCCTTTTACCAACTTCCTTCCTTGCATCTTGGTTATCTTAAGTCAGATTTATGTCTCAGTGACGACGCCACTTCCTTCATTTTCTAAAGGGGCATATACTAGAAAGAACCCAAGTAGCTTCGTTAATCCTACTCCAGATCCTAAAAAGGTTCTCAGAGACCAATTACACAAGCTATCTTCTCATACACTTCTTGTTAATCTCGGGTAGGAAGCTCTCTGTGATATCCGTTCACATTTTCTTAATCATTCAACAAGACTTCATGGATGACTTGTATCTTCCTTGTAATGTCGCTAACATTCAAGTTTATCTACATGACCTCCGTGATAAAGGTTTGGATAAATTGCCTTCTTTCTAAGGCAATAATACGATAACTGTTAAAGATCATCTTAATATTTTTTGGCATTTCATTAATAAATGGGCTGGTGCTAATGCTAATCACGAGGATGTAAATTTGAAGCTTTTTGTGCTCTCCTTGGAAGAAGATGCTTTGGAATGGTTCATTGAGAGAACTGATCATTCTTGTGATTCATTACAGTCAATTATTACTGCCTTTAAGGAAAAGTTTGGAGATAAAAGAGAAGAAAGACATCTGGGTAAAGCTATCAGTGTCATAAAGAACAATGAAAATGAGATTGTAGAGGAATTCAATAAAAGGTTTAATGGTATTGTGAAAGAGATACCTCAAGATTATAAACCTCCTGACGAGTCTCTTTAGGGTTTCTATATTGATGCCTTTAATGTTGCTACTTCTTATGAATTGAGACATGCTAAGAATCGTGACTACAATTTTGCTCAGACTTTCGCTGAAGAGCTTGAAAACGATAAGAAAGCATCTAGCAAGTCTGAAATCCCAGGTTTTGATAGGGCCTCAACCAAATTGAAAGCACCTAAAGGTAAAGAGATTAAAGAATATTATGATGATCCTATGCAAAAGATGATGCAGAATCTTGAAAGCATGGAGTTAAATCAAGCTAAGTTAATATCTAATCATGCTATAGTAATAAGTGCCTTGCAATCTAGGTTGGTCCAAATGGAAAGGTCTCAACCTCAGAACTTCCAACCTAGAAATAATAATAATAATCAGAATAATAATGCTTGGCAGAAGAAAGGCCCATCCAATGAGCATAGACCGCCAAATCCTCTTGAATCTTCCAATCTTGTGGATGAAACTCCTCCTTACAGTAGGGTTTCTGATGCTCTTCATTAAGAGGCTACTTACCCCATTGTTAAGAGAATTATGAATAGTGGGAGGTTCGGACAAGTAATCAAATAAATGTGGTTGGCAAGAAATATTCTTTATCTATAGAACACTGGATGGAAGTTAAGGAAAATAGTCATGAAGTCAGGCCTTCTACATCTTCCTTTAGTATAAATAACTTTGATCACAAAAAGGATTTGATGGGTGACTTATTTGGTGAATAGCCTTCTCCAAAGCAAGTCCTGGAGATTGCAATAGATAAAGGTTTAACCTATCAAAGAAGGAATAAGGATCAAAATGATAATCAAATTACCTCGCGAAGTTTTAACCCGTGTTCAAGCTCTAGATTGAATGTTGATTTGGGAAATAGGTTAATTAATGCAAAAATCTGGGTTCTGTCACCAAGATATTGAATATTCCTTCCCAAAAGGCTAAGTTATTAAATGCCATTGAAACTCCTTATGTTCATGTTTCTCAAGAGAAGGCTCCTGAGACTATCTATCAAAATGCCCTCATATGTTTCCAAAGTATGGATTCAGATAACAAAGATCATCAGCCATTTTTTATTACTTTGCTAGTCAATGGTTATAGATTATATAACTTCATGTTAGATTCTCGCGCTTTGGCTTCTGTTACAACAAAAAGGGTCATGGAGCAACGCAATTTGAGAATTTCTTAGCCTTACTACAACATATGTACCATGGATTTTAAGCAGATTGAAGTTCATGGGTTAATCAAGGATTTACAAGTTCATTTATCAATGTACCCTGACATTATGATTGTAAAGGACATAGTTGTAGTCGATGTTCTTGATGCTTGAGGCATGTCATTGTCTAGGAAATGGACTTTGATCTAGGAGGAATTATTCTGATGAATTGGTCATATGCTACAATTCTTTCTCCTAGAGGTGATGGATTTGTTAGACTTAACAAAGAGCCTGAAAGAAGATTCCATGTTGAAGATCCTAAAGGCCCATAATGAAATAATAAAGGAACAAACTAGCCTTGGGAATTATGCCATTCTATCTAAATCTATAATTCCCCCAGACGTCAAGGTTGATGAGAAGGTGGGTGATTTAAAAAAAGAGATACGGTCTATGTATTTTGATGGTGCATCTTCTAGCCATGGTAAAGGTGTTGGAATTGTATTAAAGTCTCCCCTTGGTCATATTTTCAAATTTGCCTATAGATTTGAATTTGAAGCGACTAACAATGTTGCCGAATATGAAGCCTTATTGTTGGATCTTGAATTGTAAGAAGATTTGAGGGTTAAGTTGCTTAGCGTCAAGGGAGACTCTAATTTAATTATCATGCAGAGTAAGAACAAATTTACTTCTAAAATCAAAGATTAAGAAACTATTAAAATTTTGTATTGGATACTATGGAATGTTTTGATGCTCTTGAACTAGAAGCTATCCCTAGAGAAAAGAATAAATTGGCAGATGAATTGGCTATGGCAACATCTACTTTGTAGTTATCTAATGAATTGTTAAAGGAAAGGGCTAAATGGAAATTATTTTTAGACCTTCTGTACCTGACAATGTCGAGCATTGCCAGCTTTTCAATGATGAAAGATCGGTGATTCACTTTCTTAGTAAGTCATACGAATTTGAAAATTTTGAGGTTATTTATAAAGAGGATGGATTTGATAATCATGAAGATATAACTAATCCTACTCCCAAGAACACTATAGCTTTGGAGCAACATTTTGATCGTCATGATGCTACAACATTTTGATCGTCATGATGCTACAAAGAAAAAAGATGAAATTAAGATGGATCCAGGGGAGTTCATTGAAGTAAACATTGGTACCTCTGGTGACCCTAAAATCGTGAAAATTGGTAGAGATACTAATGATGATGAGCAAATAAAGCTGATTAATTTACTTCATCAATATAGAGATGTTTTAGCATTTTCTTAAGATGAGTTAAAAATCTATAGGGAAGATGTCATGGAACACATTATCCCTTTCAAAGATGAAAATGCTAAACCCTTTCGTCAAAATCTTAGGCAGATAAATCCTAAGTTGGCCCCTTTAATTCAAAAGGAGCTTTTAAAGATTCTTGCAGCAGGTATTATTGCTCAAACAAGGCATTCAACATCTTGTTCCAACTTGGTGATTGTTAGATAAAAAATGGGACATCAAACTTTGTGTCGATTTTATAACCCTTAATCTAACATGTGAAAAGGATAATTACCCTTAGCCAAACATGGAGACTATGTTGCAAAGGGAAATGGGTTCGGGAATGATGTCATTGCTGGATGATTTTTTTGGATATAACCAAGTATGGCTTAAGTAAGAAGACCAGCACAAAACTACTTTCACTACACCATGGGGTACATTCAGATACATTAGAATCCCTTTCGGATTAACTAACGTTGGAGCTACCTTTCAGAGGGCCATGGATTATGCCTTTAAGGGATTAATTGTTAAATCATTGGGATATATCAAGACAATCTTACGATTTCTTCTAAGAATATTTTCAATCATATAGATCATCTTAAGCAAGTTTTTAACAGATGTAGAGAGTTTGGAATCTCCTTGAACCTTGCTAGATCTGTATTTGGAGTAACTGAAGTGAAGTTACTCGGTCACATCATCTCGAAAGATGGGATCAACATACATCCTAAAACGGTTGAGGCAATCCAAAAGATTCCTCTTCTTCATAATCTCAAATCCCTTCAGTCTTTCATTCGAAAGAGCAACTTTCTTAGGAGATTTATTCCAAATTATGCGGAGATAGCCAAATCTATTTAAAGTCTTCTTAAGAAAGATGTTAATTTTTTCTGGAAAGAAGACAGTAAAAAGCGTTTCTAGGAAATCAAAGGTGTTATTGCTAAAGTGTCCGTTTTGGCTAGCCCTAATTATTCTAAAGATTTCATGGTTTTTTTATGCTTCAAAGGATACAATTGTCGATGTCTTGTTACAAAAGAATAACGACAGTGACGAACAACCTATTGTTTTCATGAATAGAGCTCTTCAAAATTTTGAATTAAATTATACTACCATGGAAAAGTAAGCATATGCCTTGGTCAAGACCCTTAAGCATTTTAGGACTTGTTGTTGCACTGAATGTCTAGGCGCCGCGACAACGACTCAAATCGGGGGTTGTCACCCTAATCCCCAATCTCTGCATTTAATGTGGAAATTTCTAACTCTGACACATCAGAAATCCCTACTGCATTATCTGATTTATTATCTCCTACTTGTTCATTCCATTAACAATTTATTTATTAATATAAATACCGAAATAAACACAAATGCAGCGTTCACAAATATACAAATCAGCGACTGAAATAACTGAGACAATCACATAAAGGACACCATTATTTTTGGACAATCGTCCCCGAAAAAACCAAATGAGGGAAAACCGATGCAGTAGATATGAGGGTTTTATTATTATGTAGTTTCTGAATATAACTAGGATGCCAGAAATGGTTCACCCTTCAGAGATTTTCCTTGGCAGTAGTACCTCTCTTCGAAGACAGATATTCCAGCTGATCAACAACCGAATGATGAACCACACAATGACATCGACAATTCCTTAGCTGGACAATGAAAGTTGCTCCAAGCTTCTCTCTGGAACTGCGTCACCCTCATACGGCTCTATGTCAGCTCACCGACACTCAGTCTGCCCCACGAGAATCACCCAGCGCAGCCTCTTCTACCCCACAAAAATCACCCAACACAGCCTCTTCCACCCAGCGTCAGCGCTCCAAGCCTCTGCGTCAGCCTATGTCAGCGTTTGCAGCTTCTGCGTCAGCCTCTTGGCCCTTTGCGTCCTCTGCACTAGCCTTCTCAGCCTCTGCGTCAACTCTCTTTGACTCTACGATGTCTCTACGACACTATCTTTGCCTCTCTACTATGTATTCTCAGCCTCCTACCGAACAACCCCTCACTGCAACAGATCATTGATTCGATTCTCTCAGCAAGCCTCACCCCAGAAAATCGAACTGACTAATCAACTTGGTGTATCTCCAACTGACCCTCAAGCCTCTTCTTATACTTTTCATGTTGATGATTCAACAGTCGAGATTAAGTCCCTAATCAACGGTTAAGATTAGATTTGGCTTGATCCTCGTTATTTAGAACATTCTTACCCATATTATATTAATACACATCAATATTTTAATATTCCTAAGTTTATACTTAAGAACCCAGTTAAAAATATTAATTATTTTAATATCTCTCCATCCGAGTGGAAGTTCCCAAAACGATTTTTAGGTCTTGGAAATCTCATTTGTCTTGGCCTCTCCACCAATTTTCATGGCTAGAGCACATCCGATGGTACCACAAATCAACATTTAAGATGTCTCCCAACAACAAACTAAGGGGTATGACCCTACAAAAATGGATGGAATGACTAGTTGGGAACCAACCAATTCGAGAGACACAGTTGGGCGGCCAAGTACTTGTTTAGATCTAACAAGAATTTAAGGATTCGTTTAGAGTTAGATGTTTGAAACCAGTGCCTTATGGAGTCAATTCTCTTGCTTAGTAAATTTAGGACCAATTATAGGATGCGTAATTGTTGCCTTAATGAGTAACTATCCTATATGAAAATGAAATTTCTATGACTTAAGTGAAATGTAAAAATCTTGGTTGATTTTATTTAAATGCATATTCTAAGTATGTCCTTTGATCTTCGTCTATATTGGGCCTAAATTTTATAGTGAAGGGCAGAGAGAAGTCAAGGTGAAGCACACAAGGGTGTGATTCACGATCCCTCCCCTTGAAATCTAACGTACCCAGTACCTTCGGTGCTACAAACACTGTGGCTCTAACGATTCCAAGTCCACTATTTTAGACACTAAATAGACTAGACTTCTCAAGAGAAGATACAACGGTGTTACTATCCTTCTTTCAACCAAACTTATGCTTGGAGGTCAATTATTAAATGCAGGACTAACTTAGAATGTAGAATGTAAGGAGGAACTGGAAGATGATTAGTGAAGCGAAATTTGAAACTTAAGACCACTTAGATTTACGATTAATTTTGAGTTATACCGCTAAGTACTTAAACCCAAACATTCAATAGATAAGCTCAAGTATGAAGAATGCTCGCAATATGAAAATACTCAATTTGAGGACCGAAAGATACACAGTTTACCAAAGTCCACAATAGACTACTTATCCAATATCAATGCCCGTGATAATTATCCAAGAAATGCACAACTAGATCTCAAATCATTCAATTATCTGAAACCACAAATTACCTAATGGCGTGCACTAGCTCAGAGGGAGATCCTTCAGCGCAATTACCATTTACTTAATCAACAAAACAAGAAAGCTTAAGAGAGTCAAATTTCGTCAATTTCTCAGACTTACTTCCTACATAAAATAGATGAATTTAAGTGTTCTTTAAACCAACAAGCTCATGTGTGTGATCTTAAGCAAAATTTTAGATTTCAATATCACTAAACCTTGCTGAAATGAATGTTGAGGACAGTGACCTTTAAAATACAAATTGTACTTGTGACAGTAGTAGAGTTGTGATATCAAACTAGTGTCAGATATGTCAATTAATTCTGAATCAATGAGCTAATAACAGAGATATTATTAAGGACAACAGTAAATTAAATTCTCTTCCAGCACTTTAACTTCATAATTGTATTCAAAACAGTAATAAGTTACCAATGAATTCAAGATGCCAAGTTAATGCTCAATCAATCAAACAATTTATCTTTTCTACTAATGATGCAACCACGTATTATGATCAGACCGCAGAAAGCAATGAGACAGTGACTTAAATTATGGATTTATACTCCATGATTATCTTTGTCAATGTGTGAATGTCTTTTGTGTTGATTCAGAGTAGATTTTTCACTTTAAATGAATAATTGGCCTACTGTAACCAAAAGTGATGAGAGAAAGTTACAAAAATGCATACCAGAGAACCTTAAAGCTAGATCTGTCAATGGAGCATCCACAGTTCAAATCTAATATCAAAACCTTGACTTGTGGTCAACAAAAATGCAACTTTTGAACAATGATTGGGAAGGCAACACAGTGAGAGCTTAAGGAAGCGAAGAAGGAAAGTCTAAAGCTTGTGCATGGATGAGAAAAACCTTAAGGGTCACAACAAGGGGAGATGAAATCTTGTAGCAGGGTTTAAGGCCAAAAAAAAAGCAGCGTTGAGGCTGGGACCCTGAGGAGGCGAGACAAAGGCTACATAATGGCAGAAATTTAGGGTTGTGGCAAGCCTAAAATAGGTTGCTACAAGCAGCAATCAAAGGGATAATGAGCCTGTGAAGGATTGGGAAGAGGGAGGAAGGCCTAATGGGTGGCTAAGAAGCCACGGCAAGGGTTGTCGCAGGCTGAGGAAGAGGTAGGCCAGGTTGGAGGGTTGTTATGAGGAAGCGTAAGGGTTTGGATGGGTGAGCGAAGAGATCCAGAAAAAGGAGCAGCGAGGATAGACCACTGCCAACGAAAAAAGACAGTGGCAGGCAAAGGGAGGTTGTTGGGCAACGAAAGGAAGAGCATAAGGGTGGGATGGAGGAGATAGGAGAAAAAGCAGAGAAGGAGATGATGTCACAGGGAAAAAAGTGTAGCGATAGCAAGGAAGGTAGCTAATGCGGAGAAGGGAGGAAAGGAAGCAGCGGAAAGAGAGAGGGGTGTGAGCAAGTTGAGGCCACGGCAAGGCTAAAAAGAGGCAGCGTTAGGCAGCCAAGGGCCACGTTGGGCTTATAGGCCTTTCAAAAAAATTAAATTTAAATTTAGAAGAAAAAAATTGGCCCAAGATTTGATTTCAAATCACATAAATTTTTTATGAAAACCTCAAATCAAAATTTTTACTAAAAGATCTTATCATTTTATCACTGCGATGAAAAATTTGAGGCTAGATTTTGTCCTCCAATGCCTAGATCTGCTTCAAAACCCAAAAACTATATTTAGTAATCTTCAGATCTATTCTTGCACAATATAAAAATAAAACCACAGATCCCACAAATATACAAAAAGTAAACTAAATCAAAATACCCAAATGTTAGAAATTTGAAATTATATTTTGCAAATCTCAGATCTATACAAATAAACTACAGATCTATCAGATCTGAGAAGTATAAGTCCAACTCCGCTCCCAAATTTATAAATTTAAACTCTTTCTAGCTAGATCTATCTATTTAGCACAAATTATTGAAGATAAATAAAAATTTTAATTTAAGTACTAGCCTAGAAAATCTTTGCAAGAGGAGAATCATTAGATAATTTTAGGATTTTAATCAGAAAGGTTTTTCATATATTATGCCTCAGAAGTCAGTTGGTCCAACCAAAGACTTCTCCAAACGCCAAATTTTCTTAATACAAATGATTTCTGCACACTTAAAGTCGTTAAATCAATAGAGATATAAAATACCAATTTAATCTTCAAGGATTACAGATACCTGTTAATCAAATCAAATTATAATGCTACTTTAAATCCAATGATACAAGCAAAAGCCCTGTGCAATAGATTCTTTCACAAAAGTTATTAACTAGCAACTTAAAAAATAATATCAGCAGAACATTAAAGCAACTTTACCATAAAAAACCGGAGAAAAACATTGTCATCGATGAAACCCAAAAGACTTTGCATTATTATTATTCAAAAAAAAATTACAAGAGAGCTTCAACAGCAAGTACATGACTCAATGATCGAATCCCTTGATGTGAAAATGACCTCAAATTTATAGATAAATTACCCAAATGACTAGTTGGTTTGATTCTTGTCAAAGTAATCTCGACCGTTGATAAAAATTTAATTATCTTTTTATCTCCATGGTTGAAATATTTATGTTTTGAAAAAATTTTGAATTTCCTAAAAAAAAAAATATTTCGACGATAGACATTAAAAGATACTTAAATCTTTATCAACGGTTGAGATTATTTTGACGGGATTAAACCAACTAGTTGTTTCGAGGATTTATGTATACATTAGAAGTCATTTGTCTCACAAATGATCTGCTCATTTATTGTGTACTAGCTCTTAAAGCTCTCTTGTAAGTTTTTTTGAAATAATAATAACGCAAAGTCTTTAGGGTTTTCATTGATTGTAGTGTTACTCTCCTACTTCTTATGGTAATAATGTTCTTAATATTTTGATGAATAATATTTTTATAAGTTGTTAATTATTAGCCTTCAAGGAATAACTTATTGCAAAAGTACCTTGCATAGGTTACTGGATCTAAGATAGTATTTTAATTTAATTGATTTAACAAGAATCTCTAATTCTTTAAGATTACATTGTTATTTTATATCTCTAGTGATCTGACATCTTGATCTTGAGTGTGTAGAAATCATTTGTATTCGAAAAATTTGGGCATTAGGAAAAGTCCTCGGTTGGACCAACCAACTCCCAAAACATAAGATCTGAAGAGTCTTTCTGATTGAAACCACAGGATCTTTCTAACGAAGTTTCTCTCACTAGGTTTCTTGGTTAGCCCCTCATTTAAAATTATTTATCTTTCATATACCGAGTTTAATTGATAGATCTAGCTAGGAAGAGCTTATATCTACAGATCTTGAAACGGGGTTGGACTAATACTCTTCAAATCCAATAGATCTATATTTTATTTGTATAAATCTAAAAATTTTGTAGAATAAATTTAAATTTCTAACATTGCAGTTTTGAATTTTAGTTTTATTTTTTGTACATGTTCGGGATCTATGTTTTGTTTTTATTTTGTGCAGGTGGAGATCTGAAATTCTTCAAGAAAATTTGGAGTTTTGAGATAGAACTAGACCCTGGAGGGCAAGATCTTGTCGCAAATATTGTTTGCAGGAATAAACGACAATATCATTCAGTGAAAATTCAGATCTGGGGTTTCGTAAATTTCTAAGATCAGTTGAAAACAAAATACACCAGTCTAGAGTAAAGATTTAACTTTTGGGCAGAAGTTTCGGAGATTATGTAACGACCAAAAGTCCCACAATAACAATTCATCACAAAAGTTGATTCCGCAAAAGATCAATCTAGGATAGTCCAATTCGTTCACAGTAGAACAATTTTATATATCACTCCAAGGATCATATCAACCTTGCTAAGTTTTGGTATGTTCTATGCAAGAGCAATTTATTTAAATTTTCACATCAGCATTAAAGTAAACTGCAAATACAACATAAATATAAATCACAGAAGACAAGCCAAGACAAAAGGACACAAGATGTGGCGCTAGCCAAGGACAAACCCCACAATGTGGGGAAACCCTTCATTAATTCTTCTTTTATGTTCTTCAGAGTTCAGCAGAGAAACTGAGAGAGATAGTACATTTACAATAGAAGTCAACACTTTAACTTTTGATATCGCATGAGATCAGTTGAAGACACATTGCTTCAACTAATTCTCTAAGGTGACTCCTTCACCTATCATAGTGCTACATCTCGTCCATTTGCCACACCTTACCGTGTAGTACCATCATGATGCATCATGCATCATCATGCTGCTCATGATCTCATCACTATTGTAACATCCCTCCCTTAATAATAAATAATCAATAATAAGAACTAATAAAAATAATACAAAAATAATA
>APFE031004630.1:0-18910 GCA_000404065.3 Pinus taeda | reverse complement strand
GTTACGTTATTGCATTGAGTTCAATTGTTACGTTATTCCAAAGATTTAGCGAACACTGTGACCTTGTTGCATTGAGAAAGAATCAGCCAAATATTCTGACTGCTGATTAATATTTTACGATGATAGAACATTTATCAAGAAAGATTGTGATGATGTGGGTAATAAAGATTGTAATGATGTGGGCACTGTTCTTGGTTTGTGTCATTTCAGTGTCTGCAGGGGCGGAATCTGAAGGCGAAGATGGTAACTCGGGTGTATCAGCCATGCAATTGGCTCTACTACCCAAAAATAAGATCATCTTCTTCGATTCGACTGATTTCGGCTCATCCAACTTCCCTTTACCCTTTGGGAAATGCCGGATCCATCAATTTCTGAAGAAAGATTGCTGGAATCGTTCTATCGAATATATGGAATATGATTTCCACACGAACCAGGTCAGCTCCTTTCAACTCCAGACGGAAACATGGTGTTCTTCAGGTGCCATGCCCGCTGACGGCTGCCTGATCCAGACCTGTGGTTTCAACGAGGGAGATGTGACAGTCAGAGTATTCAGTCCCTCCCATTTCTGTGATTGCACCGAAATTCCAAACAGGCGATGGCACGGCACCCATCACATTCTTCCGGGCGCTAAAAGCATGGTCGTGGGCGGGCGGGGGCAGTTCAACTCCCAGTTCGATCCAAAGAAGCAAAGCCAATCGGTGTACCAGTTCCCTTTCCTCCAGAAATCGATGGATTGGGAGGAGAACAATATTATTTATCCGTTAGTCCAACTTGGGCCTGACGGCAATCTGTTCATTTTCGCCAACGGAAAATCGATTCTGTTCGACCATGTCAACAAGCGCGTGGTGCGGCATTACCCGGACATGCCCGCCTACTCCAGCAACAGCTACGTCCAAACCTATGCCTCCTACGTTCTCCTCCCACTGGATCCAGGAGCTAGTGACGCTGAAGTGCTGATCTGCGGCGCCGGAGCTGCTGAGTTTTCATATAGGGAAGTGATCCGATCGAATTCGACCACCAACATCTGCGGACGTCTGAGATTCACGGATCCTGATCCACATTGGCGGATAGAGAGCATGCCCATGCGCCCCACGGTAATGGTAATGGGGGACATGCTTCTTCTCCCAACTGGCGACGTGTTAATTATCAACGGAGCTTCCAAGGGCTCCGGTTCAGGGGACACCATTCTTTATGGTCTTCTTTACAAGCCATCAAGTCCCGGGCCACTTCGGTTTGAGGTGCTCACTCCCCCCGCCACTCCTAGGCTCTACCGTCCCAGTGGCCATATGCTCCCTGACGGCCGCGTTCTTGTGGGCGGCAATAATCTCGACAAATTTAGGGGCGTGCCGCATTCCACAGACCTCAGTTTGGAGGCGTTTTCTCCCCCCTATCTGGCACCTGAGAACGATGCGCATCGGCCCTTAATCACGTCCTGGCCGTCTGCCATGGGCTATGGCCGTACCTTCACCATGAGATTTTACTTACAAATCTTGGCGGGTCAACAAAAAGAAGCAATTTCTGTTACAATTCTGGCGCCGTCTAATTTCACTACACACAGTTATTCCATGAGCCAGAGGCTGCTCGGACTGGAGATCATTGAGGTTGTGCAGATTTTTGAAGTGATATATGAGACTACTGTTACTGTTCCGCGTAATGCAGCCTTGGCTCCTCCTGGCTTTTATCTTCTGTTCCTTGTGCATGCCGGGATTCCTAGCCCTGGGAAATGGATAAAGATTACCTGTGATGAACCTAGGTCTATAGAAAGCATGTCTATTAAAGAACCCATGCCTATGGAAGCTGTGTCTGAAGAAGCTTTGTGTATGGAAACCTGCATGTCTGACGAAGGTGTGTGTACAGAAGCAGCTACATCCAACGGCCTTACAACTACGATGGCGCCTGCAGTGGCAGGAATGGCTCTGGGTTTGTGTTTTTGTCTTCTATGGGTCAAACGTATTTGCGAGTATCTTATATCTACGGGGCGTACAAGGATGACGCCTGAGGAGACAGCAGTGGCATTAGCAGCGCCTCTGACTGTTTTATTATTGCTTGATCTGCTCTGCTCTCTACTCTAAATCCAAATCCATTGCCGAACGCATAAATCCGTTCGACTGACTCACAGCAGTACACCGGTGGCGGCAGCATCGGCATCTATGTGTTTGACATTTCGCATGAACGTAATTCAGTGCCAAATAAAATAAGTTCAGTTATACATAGATGCGTTTGAATTTTGTTTACGACTCTTGCATGCATTAAATGTTATGAGAACATTAAGCTATACTATAGTAGCAAACCCTAAACCCTAAACGGGGAAAGGAAACGCCGGTTTAAATCCAAAAGGTCACATCACTCAAAAATGGCATATATGTCTTTTTCCGATGCTCCAAAAATAACCAACCATAGTAATAATCAATTTGTTAATAATTATATGGAATATACTAGGTTACCATCACATATTATATATATTTGAGTTAGAAATCAAATATTTATATATTTGCCTTAGAAATCTGAAAAGATTTAGACATTTGTGGTGACATCACTCAAAAATGGCACACGTGTTCTTCCGATGCTCTGAAAATAACCAACAATAGTGATAATCAAATTGGTGATATTTATATGGAATACACTAGGTTATAAATATTTATATTGAGAATCATCACATATTATATATATTTGTGTTAGAAATCTTAGAAGATATATACATTTGTTGAAAGAAATCGTATAAAAGTAATAGAAACAAATAAATAAAATGAAATTAACTTGAAATAAATAAATGAAATGAATTTGATAGGGTCGAAAGTTTTCCAAATCCATTGAATAGGGGAATTTATGAAGTAAATTAACAATGTGTTAATTCCTAATAAAAATGAAGTAAAATAGGACTTTGTTTATTCTTAATAAGAATGTAGTAAGGTAAAATTTTATTATTGCTATGATTTCATCTCATTTATTTTCACAAATAATACGCAATCAAAAAAATGAAATAATGGATCATGATTTTACTCACGAGAAAATAAGGATAATCAAATTTGTAAATGAAATAACAAGGATTACTAAATTCACAGTGATCTCAATAAACACAATGATATGAGGAAAGCAATTCACAAATGTGATGTGATAAAATCAACAAATACAACAACCTTTCAAAATAAAATATAAAGATAACCAAATTTGTAAATGAAATAACAAGGATTACTAAATTCAAAGTGACCTCAATAAGCACAATGATATGAGGAAATCAATTCACAAATGTGATGTGATAAGATCAGATCGAAAGATCCACAAGAAAAATAGGATATTTTTATTGGATTATGTTTGTTTATTTTATCTTAAAATTTTATTTGTCAAATGATAATAACTTGGTAGTTAGAGGGCTTAATTCTCGCTCTACTTGAGTTTTATTAGCACAAGACATGTTAGCCTATGTGGCAAAAAATTGATGTTGAAATAGAGATTGTGATTTAATCTTGAGTATCATGATCTTGAGGTGAATAGGGGTCTTATCCATCATAAAAACTATATATATATATTATTATATATATATATAATTAATTATAATATTTATTTAAAAATGTAAAATATAATATATAAATTTATTTAGTATAATCTCCCAACATATGGTTAAATAGTTCTACTTGCATTAAGAAATACTAAAGTAAAAGTACATTTCCACAAATATAACTCTACAACTTTATCATGAAGTTACCTAGTTTGAATATTAATATTATAAATAGTAAATTAAAATTCTACATTAATATTATTCCATATTTATTTACCATTTTTTAATATATTTCTTCATTAAATTTAATGAAAAATTCAAAAAAGTACTACAAACTTCACATTTCAATACATTAACTAACAAGTTAATATATTTACTTAGTAGATGAATAAATAAATAGTAAATAGATTTTATGGACCAAATAATTTCATACCATTAAATAAAGTCTTAACTTTCCATTCATTTAAGAAAATAACCTTAATAAAACTTCAACTATTAAAAATAAATGTCCACTTTCAAATTTACCTATAATTATAATCAACACTATTTTGAATAAAAGGTGCTACATAGTAGCTAGTCCCTACCTCTTAGTTTATATATAGTTAAATTAAACTAAAAATATTGATTCAAGATAGTGTTAAGGTTTAGAATCCACTCAGTTTAGATTTCAGTGATTGGTACCATGAAATCTAATTGATTTTTAAAATATATATTATATTTTATATAACTTATTATATTGTTTTGCAAAATTAAATAATTACAAGAATATTGCAATTAAAAAAAACATTTTTAAAATAAAATGAGAGTTTTTTTGAAATATATAAAATTATTAATTAATTATAATGAAATATTACATATTAGGAAAACAAATAGAAAACTATTTTATAAATAAAGAATTTTCATGAATATGTTATTATTATGGATAAAAATTTTGAATTATTTATTCATCTTTGTGCAATGAATCACTATTCATTTGAAATCCTGAGGTTGTGTGAATTTAATGAATCACTATTCATTTGAAATCCTCAAGTTATGTGAATTTGATGTTTAATTATAGATTTCGTATTTTAATAAATAAAAAATATTAATTACAATTTGATGAATTTTGGAAAATTCATATGTGAAATGTTCTGAAGCCAAAAGAATAGGAATTTGGGTATGTTTTAATTTTAAATATTGTTATAATTTTAATTATATAAAAAGAAATGGTATTATTAATGAAGATATTAAATCAATATTTTTTAAATAAAATATTTTAAAATAATTATTTTAATTGTGAAAGATCAAAAGTAAAAGTTAAAAAAAAAAAATCAAAATGTAAATGTAAAAAAGAAATATAAATTATAATATTAATGTATTATAATTTATAGTTGTTTTGATAAATATCAAAAATAAAAGAGTGGAACCTTTTTAGGTACATTTATGTTTGTTTTTGGAGTACACCCCATCCAAATTTGTTTCCAATGAGTAAATGCACGTATATATCAATTGTTATGTTAAGGGAACGACTTTCTAACTCTACATATGTTGTTTATGTGGGTGGCAAACATGAATCGTGACATGTCGAACATTAAAACAATAAATGAAATATTATAAAATGTGTTTCTTCATCCACACGAATCATGAGAACAACTTGTAAATAGATAATCAGATTAACAAGGAAGCTATAGATATAAACATGCATGGATGACTCCTAACTATGACATCGAAATACTATCATAGAAATAGATCGGATTGGAAGGGATGTCACCTACCCAACCTTCTTATAGAAAAATTTGTGGTATTTGAGATATAAATATAATTCGTCGGATCCATCATTCATCTACTCAACACACTGTTAGATCATATCAATCTTCGCTTTTCAGCACAATTGAGATCACATAGGTACAATCACGTCATGACTTTCATCATTACACAATAAGAGAGAAACACATTCAACCAATCACAATTGAAATATTAAATAAAATAAAATAAATTTAATTAATTGTGTTTATAAAGTTAACCTTGTAAATTGTTGTTAGAGTTTTCGTAAAATAGTTCATTAATAGATGGCCAATGCATTACCTAATGCGTTAGACATGACATCCATTTGAACTATTGTTAATAATAATTCTAAAATATAACATAAAATTTTCTCTCAACATAACTTTCCTTATGTATAATGAATAACATATAATATTCCAATGCCTTTCTTCTTTACTAATGAAAAGTGAAAACCAACAAAAATACATAACAAATAATAAAATATTAACAGAAAATATAGGAAAAGGGAATGTTGATAATGTGGTACAACATGCCTAAAACAATGCCTCTTACTAAAGTAGAAGCTAATCAAGTAACTTTGACATAACATCAAAATTAATAAACTCTATGAAAATGATCAATATGCATACATACATGAGATGCATAAATGTAACACCCTCCTCCCACATTAACCCAAGTTAAATGGTCCAGTGGGGTAAACATGTGACGAGAGGCTACTATGATATGATTCAACTCCCCATGTACATATAAGGAAGTGGAACTAGCAAAACAAAACCAAATTGACCTTTCACACATGCTACAGAACCTCCAGGAGCCAACCAGCGCCTCAGGAAACTTTACATTTTATTGACCTAGAGCCTCAACTGCTCCCATGACATGGCCATGCATGCGGTTGGGACCCTCTAGATGCTTTGATAGCAAGGGAACACAAGCGACTAGGGTATTATTCAACTAATTCTAAGCTTGTGAGCCCGGATTCTGTGCCAGTTTTTCAAGGCCAGGACTCAGGCCATTTCCCATAACTCCATGGAACTTCCATAAATGAAAAGTAACACTAAAACAATGATACTAATGAAAATACTTAAACAAGACTTCAATGGACCCCTACTGGAAATGACATGAATTCTATCAAACATGTCACAAATATGCATTCTGCTGGTCGTAACAACATATCTTAGCATAGGGATCTCATACTTATCTCAAAATCGCTAAGAAACATTGATTCCTTATCACATTAGTTTCATTATCCTCTATTAGGTCATATATTCATTATTCATTCATTTACAAATCAAAACATGATGAAAGTCATACATCATCACGATCGTAAAATATACCTATAACCAAAATATAAACAACATAAATCATAAGGATACAACAAACATAAAATCCACATATAAACCAGTATATTTACAAATGAAATACCAAGGAGAAGGAAATCTTATAAATGAATGCATAAGCCAACAAGGTGTGGGACTTCCACATACAACCTGACCATAGATTGATTAAACCAAATATTTCTTTCATCTAGTCACCCTCATGCCATATTCCAAGCATGAATGCGGGAATCATAACCAAAATCAACCAATGCTTTACCGCAATCCCCGCCGGATCTTTAAGCCCTAAATAAGCGTGGATGTCACCATATTTCTCCACCTACAACATGAGGAATTTTCTTGTCTCCTAGTCTCTATGATTTACTGTACATCCCTCCATACAATGGTCGAGGATCCCTAGGCCTAATCAAGACTCCACCCTCTAGGATTTACTGCATATCCTACCATTCACCGGCCAAGGATTCCTAGGCCTAGCCGAGGGCATCCACCTCTAGGATTTACCATATATATTTTCATTCATCGGTCGAGGATTCCTAGGCCCACCGAAGTAACACAAAATATGGCTTTACCACAACCCATGGTATGGTTCAATGTTTACTAAGCCAAGGCTTTACTACAATCTATAATCTGATTCAAGGATCACTAGGTCATTTGTTCTTTCTTTCAAACACCACCTCGCTCAATTTTAAATCCATCTGGAAATACAACTCAACCAAAACATGAGCACACATCATACCATGGCTATCTAGAAATGACAAGCAAAGGCTGAAGAACACTGTCATGCATAGAAAATCCCATGCCAATGACAACTTGAGGATCAAACACACACATGCATGTACCATGCATGCCAAATATAACAAGGAAATCACACATGCAAACTGATACCTATAAATAATCCTGATGTAGTTGCTTAATCATGCTCTTCCATGCTTGATCGTCACTTTCCTTTGCCTTATTTTCTTTTCTTAATCCAATGTTGAAGTTCTCCAAGAAAATCCTAAGTGTCCAAGAGTGTGAGAGAGACAATATAGAGAGAGCTCCAAAATTGAACTCACAAAAGGTAAAATTCGCAAAAGGTACCAACTCATCCTCAAAATCCTTTTTATTAATGAGGCATCTATTTTCTTCATTTTCCATTACTTTCCTTTATTTTCCTCCTCACAGCCAACCTATGACTTTTAACCATCATTTTCTCCTGATTTCCATTATTTTCATAAATAAAATGTCAATTAATGCTTCATGCCTTTCAAAGGCATTTTCGATTTCCTTTGCCAATTTTCTTAGCCATACCACACTCAGACTAGGATTTTTTTCCCAACACTCAGCTTGGAATAAGTGTCCCATAACCATAGCTATTATTTTTCCCTTATTAACTTTTATTACATGGAATTTTCACTAGGGTCGTTACAAAACCCTCGCTCTTGGGGGAACGTTGTCATCAATGTTCAATGACACCTTCAACCAAGAATATTGTTGAAATAAAAACATACTTCCCATGGAGCTTTATAACTTAGGTCGATGCAAAATTTACAATGATCAGCTTGTTGTAAAGAAAACCAACATGACAACAAGCCCCAACGGATAGCTCAATTGGTCGAGCCCTCATTGCTAAGTACCTTGCCTATTGGGAGGTCACAAGGTCAAATCTCCTCAATTCCCTTAGGGTTAGGCCCAATATATTAGGCCAACTTTGATGGATCTGTATGGATTACTGCTCGTGGATGTAGCGGCCACTTAGTGACCGTGAACCATGGTTTCCTTAAAAAAGCTTGGGGAAAAAACCAACATGAAAACATAACAACATGAAACCCATACTGCTTCTTGGAGCTTTATAATGCAACTCATGGTGGTATTTACATCCATATACATATAACAAAACATCACACCACAACATATGTCATAAACATTCGCTCAACTAGCGAATAATGAAGAATACATAACCCACATATGATTTGACATCTCCCATGTAGCTTCATGGGGACTAAATTTCTTCCATTGCACTTTAACCTACTTGATTATGGAGCAAGAGCATATTTCTCTACAATATACATTGAGGTTCCAACCGAAATTATCCATCTAGCTCCACCTGCAATATAGACCAATCAATCACATGATAAACATATTTAACATACTTATTAAGCAATGACACATGGAAAATATCATAGACTTTCACTGTTAAAGGTAATACAAGTCAATAAGCTACTAGTCCAATCCTTTCAATAATATTAAAAGGTCCGTAAAACTATGGTACCAACTCGGCACACGATCTAATCCTGAAGGAGGTCTTCTTTGGCTTGATGTCCAAATACATCTATTCCCCAACCTGAAACTCCTTAAATAACCTGTTCCAATCTACATAAATTTTTTATCAGTCTTTTGATGCCTTTAGTTTCTTCTTGATTACCCAGATTTCATGTTCCATATCTACCAACATATCCATTCTAATCAACACCTTATTCACTGGATCACTCCAACTAATGGGAGTATTACAACTCTACCCATAAAATTCCTCAAACGTACTCATCCTTAAAGATTCCTGATACCCATTGCAATAAGAAAACTCAACTAGTGGAAAATACTCTTCTCACTTCTGTTGTTGATGCATCACATACATCCTCAACATGTCCTCCAATATCTTTTTGACCCTCTCTATTTATCCATATTTATGTGGATGATAAGTTGTATTGAAGGCCAACTTTGTCCCCAATCCTGCAAAAAACGCCTTCCAAAACTTGGAAGTGAAATTAGCGTCCTTGTATGAAACAACATTATTCAAAACACCATGCGGTATCACTACATATTAAATGAAGACCCATGCTACATCACTAGATGAATAATCAGACTTCATTGGAATGAAGTGCACTACCTCTGTCAACATGTCCACCACAACCATGATGGAATCATGATTTCTGGATGTCCTCATCAAACTTGTGATTAAATCCATGGAAATGACCTCCCACTTCCACTCTGGAATCAAAATCGATTGTAGTAATCTACCTAGATGCTTACGTTCTTCTTTCACCTATGTATAGTGCAAACATATAAGCACAAATTCTACCACGTCTTTTTTCATATCCGGCCAATGATAAAACCTCTTGACTATTGTCAATGTGTTTTGGTATTGTGTGTGACCTGAATACAGTTTTGCATGAAATTATCGCAAGATAGTATTCTTGTGCTCACTATTGTCTAGCAGATATATCATGTCCCTAAATCTGATCAAGCCATCTGTTGAGATATGATAGTCCACATCTTGATCACATGTACCCTACTGTAACCTATACATAAGCTCCACGTACATGTCATTATGTTGACCTTCTTGCAATATCTGATCATGTAAGTCTGTCCCATAAGAACTCATAGTTGCAATATGATTCACCTATATCTGCCTACTAAGAGAATTTGTAACCCTTTTCTCCATACCCTTGATGTACCTGATCTCAAAATCAAACTCACTAATTGTGGCCAACCATCTTGCTTATATAGCATCAAAATTCTGCTGATTAAACAAGTATCTCAACCCACTGTGATCGCTCAATAATAAAAACCTCCTGCCAAGAAGATAGTGCATCCACATAGTCAACACATGGATGATCACTGCCAACTCAAGATCATGTATTAGGTAATTCTTCTTGTGCACTTTCAGTTTATGTGATTCATAACATACTACCTATCCCTATTGCATAAGGAATCCACCAATTCCTCTCTTGCAAGCATCTTTTCATACCACAAACTCTTTGTTTGGATTTGCAATCTTTAACACAAGATCATTTGTCAACAACTGCTTCAACTTCTCAAAACTTGTTGCACATTCCTCTGTCATTGAGATTTATTTCCTTTCCTTTGTAGTTGCGTGGTAAGATATGAAATGTGAGAAAAAATCTTGATGAACCTCCCATAGTAACCTGCTAACCCCATGAATGTCTTACCTCATCCACATTTTTAGGAGCTGCCCACTCCATGATAACCCTTATCTTCTCTAGATCCACTACTATGCCTTCCTTGGAGACAACATGTCCCAAGTAATGTACCTTTGTCTAAAAGAAACTACATTTGCTAAGATTAGCATACAACTGATGCTCTCTTAGAAACCTCAACACTGTTGTTAAATGCTCAACACGTTCTTCCTCATTATTAGAATATATCAAGATGTCATTAATGGATACAATAACAAAATTGTCCAGATAATGATGCAACACACTATTCATCAATCACATAAAGGTAGTTGTAGCATTAGTCAAACCAAATGGAACTACAATGAACTCATAATTCCCATACCTCGTTCATAAAGTTGTTTTGTAAATTTCCTCTTCTTTAATCAGTGCCTGATGATATCCTGATCTCAAATCAATCTTTGAGAACATTGTTGCTCCCTTCAATTGATCAAAGAAATCATCAATCCTAAGCAATGAATATCTTCTTAATGGTCACCTTGTTCAACTTATTGTAATCAATGCATAACCTAATAGTACCATCCTTCTTCTTTACAAGCAATACCAGTGCACCCTAAGGTGATACACTTGTCCTAATGTATCCCTTATCAAGCATTTCCTTCCACTGCAACTTCAGCTCTATTAACTCTAGTGTGCTCATCCTGTAAGGTGCCTTTGATGTTAGCACATCCCCTAGTACCAAATCAATATAAAAATCCACTTTCCTACGAGGTGGAAACTCTAAAATATTTGTGGTAAATACATCCTGAAACTGCTGTAAGATTGGGTACCCTCTCAATACCTTTGCATCCTCAACATCCTTAACTTTATCACTAGAAATATACACTACAAATAAAACACTCCCTTTTCTACGTCTGCACTTTGCCTGCATAGTTTTCACCATTCTAACTAATGTTGCCTTCTTCTTACCTTGTAAGACTCTCTTTTCTCCATTGTCATCCAAGCACTCAATGGATTTGTCATAACAATCCACTTTGGTCCTGTGAAGGTACAACTAGTCCATACCCAACAACATATTGTAAGATCCCAATGATACACTGCAAGAAAAAAGGACATTGGTGAGGGGCAAAAAATGTCACCATAAGCTCATTGATGATGGTCAAAAGAGCATTCGTCACCAAAAACTGAACGTCACCAAAGGTGGCATCGCCAAAAGTATAGGTGTTGTAGTGACATACAAAATCTGTCACCAATAATGATTTATAATGACAGATAGTGACCATCAACATTTCATATGAGTAATGGTGACAGACCATAGCCTCTGTCACCAAAAACTGAACATCACCAAAGGTGGCGTCGCCAAAAATATAGGTGTTGTAGTGACATTCAAAGTTCGTCACCAATAATGATTTATAATGACAGATATCAATCGTCACCATTACATATGAGAAATGGTGATGGACCATATCCTCCGTCACCAAAAACTAAACATCACCAAAGGTGGCGTTGCCAAAAGTATAGGTGTTATGGTGACATTCAAGGTCCATCACAACTATTAATTATAATGATGGATAGTGACCGCCGCAATTTCATATGAACAACAATGATTTATTGTGATGGATCTTTAATGGCCATCACTATTGATGCATATATATGGTGACGTTCGTTGACCATCACCAAAGGTCGCATTGGTAGAAGTATAAGTGTTGTCGTGACATTCAAAGTCCATCACAAATAATGACTATAATAATGGACAATGACCATCACCATTTCATATCAACAACAATGATTTATGGGTATGGACCTTTGAGGGTCGTCACTATTGATGTGTATATATGGTGGCATTCATTGACCATCACCATTTCATATTTTTGGTGAGGGTCGAAAAATGTCACCAAAGCTCATTGGTGATGGTAAAAAGAGCCTCCATCACCAAAAATTGACCGTCGCCATTCCATCTGGATGTCAAGGCACGATGGAATCAAACCACCAACGTCTTGCTTGTAAAGCAGGTGCTCTTCCCTTGAGCTAGCACCATTTAAAGGATTATACTTTTTAAAATTACACCTTGAAACTTCATAAATTGTAAATTCTACAACTTTCAGTAAATTAAAGTCTTGGCAATATTTTACCAAACAATCAAAGAAACATTGAAGCTGCAGTTCCCTACCTAATGGTTATTGATGTTATGAAAAGTGGGTGGAGGGAAAAATAGTTATGTATAAGATAATCAATATGTTCAGTTGAATACTCAATTAGAAGTGAAACTCTGAAGATATTTATAACCTGTAAATGACCTATAACTAACAAATTCACCAAATATTGCAAAGGAAATGTCGTAAGTGGATAACATATGGAAGAAAATGAGGTAGGGACTTGGAACCCTTGTACATCTTGGCATGCTTTAGCACTTGGAACATCTTAGCTTGTTTGGCATGTCTTCGTACTATCTAGCACAAGTTAGCATGCCCTAGAATTCCCTAACACACCTTAGTAGTCATAACCTCACAACTAGCATTAAATTTTTCCATGACTTGGGAACCTTACATTCACTAGAGCACCTTGGCACTCTCTCGTTTTCATGCCCTCACGAGTGTGACTTAGACTTGGGAATAACTCATGAAGATTGAACATAAAACTCAACAAATGAAAATATACTCACAATATACTCAAATTTAAAAAATGTAAAACAATTCATTCCATGATAAATCCACTTCATAAACATCAAAATAAACAATAATGTAAATAATAAGTATTAAATAGAAAAATGTGGAATTTTAAATTTACTTTAAGGTTTAGATACATTATCATACAAAGTTTCAAAATTTATATGTATATTCCAAACACCATGGATCTTGAACTACAATATGAATTAAGAAAGAAATATAAACCAACTGACCAACATATTAACCTTTCAAATTTTAATCAGATTCTTAAAAGTGCTCTGAATATTGATGTAAAAAGGAATTATATTATTACACAACTGTAACTTTGATGAAAATCCTCCTCCACATGAAATCATATTTTTGGATGATAGTAATGACTTTTTATACTTGGTTCTTATCTCTAGGCTGGCTATCGCATCAAACGTGAAAATCAATTTAAGACTCACCTAGTACTTCCAAGTCTAATAAAATTGATCGAGTATTAGCAAACAATGAAGACAACTTCCTCCAACCATTTGGCATTTTTCCTTTTTCTTGTCTCCCTCTACAATCATTGGCTTTATGATGTTTGATGAAGAGGTTAATCAAGCTCCAACTCTTCTTTTGCTCTTTCCCTGGCCCAACATAATTGTTGTTGTTTCTTTATAATTGGCATTCATATTTTGACTTTATGGTTCTTTGACAACACTTAATCCATGTACTATCTTGTAAAAGATAAACATGGATCCTTGATAAAACTACCCACATAGACCGACCTATGCCCTCAAAACCTTCCTCCTTATAAGCTTTGTAGCTTTGTGACATACCTCCTAAGAGGTTAGTTCTCTCTCAGTATGTTTTACTAAGGTCTTTAAGACTCCTACATGGAGGCATTCAAACAAGAAAATTCTATTATCCTTATGAAGAAGGAAAATTTCAAGAACGAAAAAGCCTAATGGTCGAGATTCATGAAACCCTCTAAAATCTTAGAAAACATCTCTTACTATTTATCTGTCTCACCTTGCATATCAAAAGCATCTCCCAAAGTGTGCAAACATGAAATCTATTCACAAAATTCACAAGGTCGCTGTAAGATATCATTGAAGAAAAATGGAGGGTTTGCACTGTATTTACAATGTATAAGCCCTATCTTTCCTGGAAAAAAACTGGCATCGATTTTAGGATTTGGGAGTTTCTCTTCATCCTTTTTTCCACTTTAAAATTTAAAATAATGGTTGATCATGGGATCCATCATTAATGATAAAAAGCATTTTGATTTTGTAGAAAATTCTTGCCAAAATCATGAAATGGCCAGAAAATATTTCTGAGGCATTTCTAGCCCTTATTCTAGACTTTCCTCTCCCATAAACATTTCACAAAAGTTTTTCTCGTACAAATACTGGACTATTAAAATAAAATTGTATCTTTAAATTAGATTTATTAGATGCCTTAAGATAAGATCTCTGTTTAAAATATCAGTGTTTGTTTTTAATTGTTGGTTTCTATTTCAATTTCTTTGTGTGTTTCCTTAATGATAAGCTTCCCATCTACCTTGCTTCACTTACCAACTTGTAGATGTGATAGTAATAATCTTTTATGCCACTTGTTGTCAATCCAAATACTAATAAAACGGATAATTCTAACACTAAATAAGGACAAAACACATTAACTCAAAGACAACATTACCCAAAAAAGGGATAGCACAGATAGAAGAAAGAAGAGTCAAGTGTACCAAAGGGGTCTCTACTAAAGAAGGGGAAGAAGAATAATGTAACTCAAGTTTGACTCAATCCAAGGAGAACCAACATGAATAATAGATTCCCACATAGTTTAGTGGAGGCGGGGTATCTCCTCCATCTTCTTCAAGAAATTCTCCAGAGAGTCCAGATTCCAAAATGAAATCCAACGGCAAGGCAAGCACTTTAAGATGTCAATTTGTTGAAGGAGAGACCTATTTTATGCCTACACAAACCAAAGCCTCCACTATCCTCATACAATTGATATCTTGTGGTTCAATTGCTATCAAAGATCATAGTTTTGTTATGGTTTCTCACTCCAAGTCATAGGTTTCTTGTGATGAATCTCGATCACAATCTGGTTTAGTTTTGTCTAGGCCAGCTGGTGTCAATGGGGTTACAGCTGGAAATATAGCTAGAATGTATGCTTGAAGATAAAGAGAATTTTAGTGGTAGCATTGTTGAGACTAAAACTAAATAAGAAGTTGAAGGAGGAGAACCCACTTTAAAGAGATGTGCTTCCTACAATGCAGACAGAAGCTCCAAGTCATATTTTTGTGAGAGATCAAATAAAGAGGAGAGTGGTGGAATTCGAGCCAAATTCATCCCGATAAAGATCAAGCCTTTAAAGAAGAAACGACCCAGGAATAATGCCAATAAACCTTCATCCAAAGGGTTAAAAGAGACCAGCACACTCAAAAGGTTGTACAATGGCATTTCTACTAGTGCAAAACATTAGATCATTGCATCAGCGCTAGTAAAGTCTCAAACGCACTTGCTAATAGAGGATCTCAAAGATCAAACTAATTCAAAGAAGAGCCAAATATCATCAAGGGAGATGAAAGGAAACCTTTAATAGACACTGCAGTAGTTGAATCACAAGTAACTCGCAAGAATATGGAGGAGGTCACCTAGATAAAAATCGATTTAAGGAAACATTTACAAGAATACAGGACTTCTGAGATCACAACCCAAACCAAGCAAAGGGCCAAGTATTCTAGATAACCCATTCTATAAGTTTAAATTGATAAACTCGATGCAATAGATCTATATTAGGGCAAGGTTAATGCCCGAAACTAACTCAATCCACTTCCTTAGAGTGACTTGCAACTGAAATATCCGTACCAAGAGAAAGGAGTAGCACTACAGAGAAAAACAATCTCCAAGTCTAGAGGCAAATATTGTGTGTGCATAGAATGATTTAATAAATTTTCAACTACCAAAATAGAATAACCAGTGGCGACAGGAGGGGTCTAAGATGCAGATTTTGTCGCATGAGGAGGAAATCCTATCTAACTTCCAAGAGAAAATTTTCTCTATTCTCATCCACAGTTAAAACAGAGGAAGAGAAAGGTCATAGGACTCACTTGAACATGTAAATCCAATGTGAACCTTGGGTAAAATGAAAGAGGAGAAGAAGAGAGCACATAGATACATGCTCTTCTCACAGTTTCAGGATTTTCCTAGAAAAATATGTTAGTAAGGCCATTTACTAGCCACAAGTTCGATATGGGACAGAATTTTTGATGAAATGAATCTTTGATGAAATGGAGGACACATATAAGTAGAAGTAGATAATTAGTATGACCATGAACCTTGATGACACATCAATCTACTTCGGCTAAACATCTAAGAGTTAGCATCCAACTTGGTAACATATCAATAAGCTTAAGCGTAGAGCTCTAAAGGCCAGATGACCCATCGGATAAGAGTCCTTATATCTAACTATGCAATCTTATGACTTATGGACAAGACCATTTTACTAGGACAACATGAAACTATACCACCAAGCTGAGTGGATAATTTTAAGATATAAATGCACTCCGTAACTTAAATCATCGAATAAGATGAGTGTCATACAAGATGACATTATTTTTCTAAGAGTTCAGAATCTCAAAAATAAGTCAAGGTTGTGGGAATCTAGTAGGTTGAGATTCTAACTCTAAAAACCAAAAATTTGTCTCATTGTCACTAATCCAAGCACCTAACGTAGAGCCAAATATGTACAAACATGTATGAGCACCATCAACAAAACTCTGCTTAGATGGATTTTCCCTTAATAGTATGTTAATAAGGCCATTTAGCAGATCTATATTAGGGCAAGGTTAATGCCCAAAACTAACTCAATCCACTTCCTTTGAGTGACTTACAACTGAAATATCCGCACCAAGAGAAAGGAGTAGCACTACAGAGCAAAACAGTCTCCAAGTCTAGAGGCAAATATTGCGTGTGCATAGAATGATTAAATAGATTTTCAACTACCAAAATATAATAAGCAGTGGTAACAATAGGGGTCTAAGATGAAGAATTTGTCACATGAGGAGGAAATATTATCTGACTTCTAGGAGAAAATTTGCTCTATTCTCATCCATAGTTTGGGATGAAAAATAGAGGAAGAGAAAGGTCATAGGACTCACTTGAACATGAAAATCTAATAAGGACCTTGGGTAAAATGAAAGAGGAGAAGAAGAGAGAACATGATTACATGCCCTTCTCACAGTTTTAGGATTTTCCTAGAACAATATGTTAGTAAGGCCATTTATTAGCCACAAGTCTGATATGGGACAAAATTTTTGATGAAATGAATCTTTGATGAAATGGAGAAAACATACAAGTAGAAGTAGACAATTAGTATGACCATGAACCTTGATGACACATCAATCTGCTTTGGCTAAACATCCAAGAGTTGGCATTCAACTTGGCAACATATCAATAAGCTTAAGCATAGAGCTCTAAAGGCCAGACAACCCATCGGATAAGAGTCTTTGTATCTATCTATGCATTCTTATGACTTATGTACAAGATCGTTTTACTAAGACAACATGAAACTATACCACCAAGATGAGTGAATAATTTTAAGATATAAATGCACTTCCTCACTTAAATCATCGAATAAGATGAGTGTCATACAAGATGACATTATTTTTCTAAGAGTTCAAAATCTCAAACATAAGTAAAAGCTGTGGGAATCTAGTAAGTTGGGATTCTAATTATAACAACCAAAAATTTGTCTCGTTGTCACTAATCCAAGCATCTAACGTAGAGCCAAAGATCTAAAAACATGTATGAGCACCATCAACCAAACTCTGCTTAGCTGGATTTTCCCAGAACAATATGTTAGTAAGGCCATTTAGCAGATTTGTATTAGGGAAAGGTTAATGCCCAAAACTAAGTCAATCCACTTCCTTAGAGTGACTTAAAACTGAAATATCTGTACCAAGAGGAAGGAGTAGCACTATAGAGAAAAATAGTCTCCAAGTCCAGAGGAACATATTGGGTGTGCATAGAATGATTTAATAAACTTTCAACTGCCAAAATAGAATAACCAGTGGTGATAGGAGGGGTCTAAGATGCAGAATTTGTTGCATGAGGAGGAAATCCTATCTTACTTCCAGGAGAAAATTTTCTCTATTCCCATCCATAGTTTGGCATGAAAAATAGAGGAAGAGAAAGGTCATAAGACTCACTTCAACATGAAAATCCAATGTGAACCTCAAGTAAAATGAAAGAAGAGAATAAGAGAGCACATGATTACATGCTCTTCTCACAGTTTCAAGATTTTCCTAGAACAGTATGTTAGTAAGGCCATTATTAGCCACAAGTCTGATATGGGACAGACTTTTTGATGAAATCAATCTTTGATTAAATTGAGAACACATACAAGTGGAAGCAAACAATTAGTATGACCATAAACCTTAAACACATCAATATGCTTTGGCTAAACATTCAAGAGTTGGCATTCAACTTGGCAACATATCAATAAGCTCAAGCATAGAGCTCTAAAGCCCGGACGACCCATCGCATAAGAGTCTTTGTATATAACTATGTGATCTTATGACTTATGGACAAGACCATTTTACTAGGACAACATGAAAGTATACCACCAAGCTGAGTGGATAATTTTAAGATATAAATGCACTCCCTGACTTAAATCATTGAATAGGATGAGTGTCATACAAGATGACATTATTTTTCTAAGAGTTCAGAATCTCAAACATAAGTCAAAGCTGTGGGAATCTAGTAAGCTGAGATTATAACTCTA